>OVAN01000423.1:0-61290 GCA_900406275.1 Anastatica hierochuntica
ATATATATATATATATATATATATATCTAAATATATTTTATACTTCTCTCATTTCTTGACAAGATGGTGCTGTAAAAAAATTAAAGAATATATTATTTGATTAAAAGTATATATGTCTCAGTAATTCATCATACAAACTATTAATATAATTATAACGTAAAGTTGCATATTCATCTGATATATTTTAATATGCTAAGATTACAAATTATGTTTGTGTGTATAAATAATATCAAAATGCAATTTATTACACTAATAGATTTATTATGTTATTACTTGTATAATAAACATACCATTATAACAAAGTAATTTAGGTTCAGGAATATTTTCAATATATATTTATGTGGATTTTTTTATTCTCGGCATAAATCTCTATACATGTATCACCTAAAACATAAAATTTGATATTTGAAAACAAAATGATAATATGTGTATAATAAAAGCCAGATTATTAATATATTTGTACATTTGCATAGTTCACAATCAACTTTATTAGAAATTTTGTGATCAATGTATGGACGTGTTGCATTTAATGTGTTTAATTAAACAAACATGAAATTTATCAATATATTATTATTTTGGGATTGTGGAAGGGTTAAAAGATGCACTAGATTGTTATTAACATTCAATATTAAGTTATCCCATAATTCTGGATGTAAATTACTTAAAAACATTTGCAAATAATATATATATTGAAGTAGTAATTTGAAATTTATTCTTAGCAATTAATCTATTTTCAAATGATAATTGTAAAATATTAAAACAATTGTAAAGATAAAACAAACCTGGAGCAAGGATGGTGAATATTGTTAAAACAATGAATTGTTGGAAAAGTTTACTCATCTCATATGTTAACTCAGCAAATAGAGGATTTTTTAAAAATAATTTATGATGATTTTGAATTTAGTAAAAATGAACACAACCTATGCACACATATATAAACAAAACTAGTGTATCTCAATGTTCATATAACTAAATTAAGGAATATACCTTTCTCGATTTGGTTTTGGAAGTGTGGTTCTCCATCAATTCTTGACTTTTATTATTAAAAGTATGTTAAATTCTTGACTTGTTTTTTTCTCAACCATGCAATTAGATTACGAAAATTTTGTGAACTAGCCAAAAAAACTAACTAGAGTTAATTTGATCCATAACTAATTGATGGACTATAATTAATAAGATAGCTATGGGCAAAAATTTTTTAGCAAGTAAGCCATTGGATGGCATATAAAGAGAAACTTTTCATTTCGATAGAGCGTCTTTTACCGACATTAAGAGAGAAAGATTGATGTGGATTGAGGATAAATAATTGAGATGGCATATCATTAAAATAACCGAGAAACCTATTAAACCAATAAAACCGATTAGTTTCAAATTTTCAATATAAAAGTATATAATATACGCTTAATTTTTAAATATCTATATATTATATATGAACAATATAATTTTAAAAGTTTCAAAATTTTAGTTTAGAATAATATAGTAATCTAATTACAATGAAATACATCATAATTTTAATATTTTTGTTTGATAACCCTTAATAACTTTGTTTTATTGTTTGTATTACGAACAATATTTAAATAATATATGAGATACATACGATTTTTTTAGTTTAAAGCAATAATATTTATTTTTAAATGTTATAAAATCTTCATTGGAGAACCTTGCTAAAGGTTCTTAAAAGTTTTTTTTTTGTCAGATTTTTTTTTTAAAAAAAAAGGTTAAATTCTGACCAATCGCGGACCGCCACGTGTCGTGGGGTCCGCGTAAACAGTCTAAGAGTTGGCTCTTATTTAGGAGTTTTAAGAGTTGGCTCTTAAAACAAAATGAATATTAAATTCATTTTTATGTTAAAAACCTTTAAAAACCTCCCATTGGAGGTGGTCTTACCACTTTTACCCCCCAAAAAAATTCATATATTTAAAATTAAACAACACAAGTGTATAGTTTTTGGTTTAAAACCAAATAAACCGAAAATCAAATATATCCAAATCGAACCAAACTAAATTAGATATGATTATAATATGGTAACGATTTTTAACAAACCGAAAAATCGAACCGAAACCGAACTTATATCTTGATTGAACACCCCTAAAGGCAAGGGATCTACTAATGAAACTAGAGTTTTGGTTCTTATTTCGTTCATATGCAGTCAATCAACATGCGCCCATCAGGAACGATTTTTTTCACACGCTAGTCAGGGGAGATAATCCCGCAATCAGATCAACTACCCCGCCACATGCATGTAGCCCTTTAACAATACTAGTCATGTTGGACTAATGCCTCATGTAGCCAGAGAAGCGGCCATACATGTGAAAACATCATAGCAAGACGTGATCTAGAGATCTACGAACAAACTTGTCTCGAATAAATTTTCTCCAAGCAAATAGCATTACTCCACACGCCAATCAAACATCTTCGAGGGGTAGCACCACATATAAGGAAAAGCACGCAGAACCCATATGTGAATACTCCCTTCTCAGATGACATCACGCTCACAAAGATGCGCAAAAGTTTGTGTTCCCCACTATGAGAATGTTTAGTGAAACCAGCGATCTGGAAAATTTGGCTATCGGAAAGCAATAATGTTTAAGGGATATAGGTCGAACCCTGGCGGAACCAACACTGCAACGGTTCATCAATTTACCCAATGACTATATTTACTCATTCATGAAAATCACCGGTCTCTCTGTGTAGCTGTTCGTAAGCAGCATGATTCTTGAGAAAACATCGTACGATATTTATGAGATCCTACAATACCGTGAAGCTACATCGCATCAACCAAGATAATATCTCTATTCATGGGTACAATTTATCAATTAATATCTATGTGTTTAATAGAGTGTTGCTTCCTGACGAAGACTTATGCAAGGATCTAACGAAGTACCAATGCAAGACCATGGCGGACATGCTTTCTCGAGCCTGGAAGTCGATCAAATGGGAGGAGGACATGTCTTATCGGTGCATTTGTTCGGCCAAGCAAGAATCATGGGTTGCAAGGAACGAAATGAGTAGTTGTGACGGTAAATCCTACGAAAAACTAGAGAAAGAATCATCAGATATCTCCGACCTCTCCATCATGGGCACCGAATAAGTAGGATTACTGAAGCAAAATGGGTACTTAGGTTAAAAGGCCACCAAAGTTTAAGGCACTAGATTCCTAAAGAAACTTTGCTTCCATGACGACGGACATCGAACAGATGATTGTATCTCCCTACAAATGGAAGTCAACAAATTGCTAAAGAAAGATATCTGAAAGGGCCAAGAATCACCTGCAAAAATAGGGGGAAGATCGAACAAATGATCAGCCAATCTTTGCCTCACCACCACGAGATGAACACATGGTCCATGTGATCTCGGGAGGTTCAAAAGTAAGTGGAGTAACCTACGCAGTAGCTAAGAAGATCACCTAGATCGCCAAAAGAAACCAAGGGGAAAGAGAGTAAAAGCAACTTCTTTCCCAAGAGCAAGGGAGAGTACTAGCACCTCACTATGACGTGTTTTTGATCACACTGACAATAAAAAAAATTCTTGTGAAAACAAGTATGATGAATAAAGGCAGTTCACCGAACATAGTGTTCATGGAGACTAAGGTTGGATGTTCGGGTATTAGAGCAGGTTCCAATTTGGTTCTTTGGTTCTTCAGATATTTAAGTTTAAGAACCATATTGAAATCGACGAAGATTTTCGTTTGGTTTAGTTTGATTTTTTTCGATTCGATTCCATATAAATACTTAACTTGAGAACTGCTAAATAACCGATATTATTTCGGTTTCGGTTCGGTCCATTTATTTGTATACCTGAATACTTTAAATTACCCGAATATACCCCAAGTAACATAAAAACCCAAAAATAATTGAAGTAAAATGAGGTGAAGACCAAACTAATGTAAGCCATAAGACAAAAACAAGATTCAATAACATATACAAAGTTCAACCAAATTAAAAAAAAAAAAAACATAAAACAAAATGTATCACACGTTCTCAAGTCATAAACAACTACTAAAATTTATCATTATTCAAATTCAAATAATAAAAACAAACAACAAGCTCCAACGTTAAATTACAAAATTATAAGAAATGAATGACAAATTGATCAAGTGATCAGCACTTCCCAAGCTCCAACAGTCGTCCAAAGACTCGAAGTCAAAACTTCAAGTGCAAACTGCAAACTGCATAGAAGAATATTCTCAAACATTTCTCATCGATATAGTGATACTTATCAACAAATTAAAACATTGAAAGTAATACTATATAAGTATGCAGTACGTAATTAAAGTTTAAAAGACTGAAAGTGATATTACCTTAATACTTTTATTATGAGAATGTGTTGAGATTATTTGGGGGAATTATTGGTTGTTAATTTTTAAGGATTGTTAAAATTTTTAGAATATGTTGTTATTGGTTTATGGATTATAACATTCTTGATAAAATCTACTGTTGTTGGTTTTATGATTTTAAATGTCTACTCAAAATCCATTGTCATTCAAAAATTTTGGTTCTTGTTGATTTTATGATTCAGTTAAAATCTAGTGTTATTGGAACATGGATTCTCAACAATTAACTCATTAAACAAAATTTTCAAAATACTCCATATACACCTTGGATTCTTGAAATCCTTATAACATAATGAAAAAAAGTTAACAAGGTTAATTGTAATCAAAGTGTACATCTTTCAAGGCTATCTTGTAACTCAATTTTGACAAGAATATGTTTAGTTGTAAGTCTTGGTTCCCCAAATCGAAGCTCACTCTTCATCCATTGCTTGGTGCACATCAGGACCTCGATCATGTAATGGGTCAAGCAGCTCCTATAAAGGTCAAGAATACGCTCTATGGTGCTAAAAGCACTTTCTGATGCAACAGATGATACTTTCATTGCAAATACATCTTTAGCTATTTCACTTAGAACAAGAAATTTAGCACTATTTACCCTCCAACAAGACAAAATATTATAATATGTTGCAAGCAAATTGTTTTTTGGCTTCTCCACTTTCTCCTTCAAGTAAATCTTCAGCTTATCGCTTGAATCATCAAGTCCCTTTTCATTTATCATATCACTGTAAACTGTATCCCTCCTCTCATACCCAAAACTGAAATCCATCTTTCCAAATTCACCTGGTTGATCTGCTGCATTAAGAGAAGTTGTCTCTGCAGAATGAGATCGAGATGATATCCCACCAGTACCAGCCCTATCGTTGTATTCTTCAAACAACTTCTTCAATACATCAAGAACAAACATAGAAATCTTCTTATACGTAGGAGTATCTTTTCCATATAACTTCTTAAAGCAAAGTGATGCAAATTGCATATTGTTCCTTGGATCCAATATGCTAGCAATGATAAAAAAAAAAAGTATATTGATCTTTGGCCTCTCCAATACTTATCAAACTTATCTATCATATTATTTGCCTTGTTTTTAAAATATTCATCAACACTGCCACTAAGTGAATCAAATTCCTTTCTATTGTGCATATATCACATAATTACTTGAGGAAACAACCATAGCGAAATTGTAAAAAAATCACAAAAAACTTTACGAGATTATCCACTGCCTTTCAATCTGATGTTGTTGGTGGACCAATTTGTGTCTTCCCATTTTCAAGATTTTGAAACCAATCATTATAGAGTTTGTCTTCGGTTTCCATCTTGTCAAAAGATTGTCCAAATGGAAGAACTCTACTTTGCATAAGGAAATTCGAATTCTACCTAGTTCTAACATCTAAAAGCATATTACCTCTGCTCATGTTCCTTCTTGTTTAAACCCTTCCTGTATATATACTTATACATTTGCATAGTTCACAATCAACTTTATTAGAAATTTTGTGATCAATGTAGCGACGTATTGCATTTAATGTGTGTAATTAAAAAAAACATGAAATTTACCTATATGTTATTATTTTGGAGTTGTGTAAGGGTTAAAAGTTGCACTAGATTGTTATTAACATTCAATATTGAGTTATCCCATAATTTGGG
Source organism: Anastatica hierochuntica (assembly GCA_900406275.1). Classification (NCBI taxonomy): domain Eukaryota; kingdom Viridiplantae; phylum Streptophyta; class Magnoliopsida; order Brassicales; family Brassicaceae; genus Anastatica; species Anastatica hierochuntica. The sequence continues at coordinate 5,972 of OVAN01000423.1, forward strand.
ATGTAAATTACCTAAAAATATTTGCAAATAATATACATATTGAAGTTGTAACTTGAAATTTAGTCTTAGCAATTAATCTATTTTCAAAATGATAATTGTAAAACATTAAAACTGTTGTAAAGATAAAATAAACATGTCGAAATGATGGTGAATTCTGTTAAAACGATGAAATGTTGGAAAAGTTTACTCATCTCATATGTTAATTCAGCAAATAGAGGATTTTTTTAACAAATTTATGATGATTCTGAATTTAGTAAAAATAGGCACAACCTACGCATATATATATATATATATATCAATGTTTATTTTGATTTTTTATTATTAGATAGGTAAAATTAATAAATTCACACTCTTGTTTTTCGTCAACTATGCAATTGGATTATGAAATTGGATAATTAATAAGATAGCTATGGGCAAAATTTTTTAACAAGTAACCCATTAGATGACATATAAGACCATGTGCAATGCTAAGGGGTTCTTAGCCAATTTTTTATTATTTTTTTTAGAATAAGAATTCCTTTGGGTTCTTAGCAATTTTGGTCAATTATTGTAAGAATCCCAAATGGGGTTCTTAAATAAAATATTTTTTTACTTAAACAGATCCGAAACGGATCCGAAACTCCAAAAAAGTAAAAATAGATCCGTATCATATCTAAAAATTGAAAAATAAAAAAAAACGGATCTCAAACGGAACCGAAACGGAACCCAAAACGGATATTTTCGGGTATTTTGGGTTCGGATCGGGATATTTTAAACATATCCGAAACGGATCCGAAACTCCAAAAAACGTAAACAGATCTGTATCATATCTAAAAACTGAAAAACAAAAAAAAACGGATCTCAAACGGAACCGAATCGGAGGAAAAACAGATATTTTCGGGTATTTTGGGTTCAGATCGGGATATTTTAGACATATCCGAAACGGATCCGAAACTCCAGAAAACGTAAACAGATCCGTATCATATATAAAAACTGAAAACAAAAAAAACGAATCTCAAACGGAACCGAAACGGAGTCGATACAGATATTTTCGGGTATTTTAGGTTCGGATCGGGATATTTTAAACAGATCTGAAATGGATCTGAAACTTCAAAAATCGTAAATAAATATGTAACGGATCCAAATACCGGAAAACAAAAAAAGGCCGAAAAAACGGATCTGAAACCGATCCGAAAATGAAATTGTTCTGACCCAAAAAAAAAAATGAAAAGCGTAAGAACCTGTTTAAGAACCGGTCCTTAAATAAGAAACTTTAGATACGGTTTCTTAACAAATTGTTTTTTTTTTAAATTGAAATATGCTAAGAAACGCTGGTTAGATACCGCGTTGCTTATGCTAAGAGACAAACTTTTCAGTCCGGTGGAACGTCTTTTACCGACATTAGAGAAGAAAGAATGATGTGTGTGAAGGATAAGTAAATATCATGACAGTCCCGAATCTCTACTTAAATAGTTGAGATGACATATCATTAAAAGTGATCCACATAAAATGAAACTTTTTAAAATTAGGGTAAACCGACTCTACTAAAAGAATATCGACTAAAATAAAGGGAAATCTTCTTTTCTCCGTGAATATCTCGAAGATACAAAGGAATATACTCAACATTCAACAATAAGTAAAAAAACCTAATCTTAAAACTCGACATCCCAAAGTATCTACTCAAACTTACGATAAAGGCAAGGGATCTACGATAGAACTATAGCTTTAGTTCATATTACATTCACTCATTCAATCCTTACTTTTACTCAGTGATTAATAAATAATACGTTATGATCCTTGTTTTTCGTAGCAACACGACATTCATTCCTTAAAATTGTCCCAACGGTTTTGCGTTAAAAGGAGGAGCCTAACTTAAAACTACGTGATGATGAGTATGTCAGAACCGACCAACGTGAGAACCGACACCAGTAATGATACTTGAACTAAGGACACAGCTATGAGACAACATGAGCTTAACCCTCTGGGAACTGTCGACGAAGTAACCATCCAGGAAGATCAAAAAGATAAAGGTGATGAAAACCCAGATGAAAAAATACTCGCTGAAGTTGACTGAGTATGTCCAAAGATCACACAACTAAAGACAGAAAACCTAAATTTTTGGGAGAAAAACTCAACTCTTACTGTGGCAAGAGGAGTAATGGATGGGAGAAACCACAGGTTTCAAATCCCTTAGTTCAAATGACTTCACTCTTGCTATAGAAGCCCTAGCATATGTAACACCACCTATGATAGCATTCACACTTTTCTCGACTTCTTTTAATCCATCTCTAACTATCATATTGAGGATGTGGGCACAACACCTAATGTGCATGAACTCACCGTTAAGCACCAATGCATCAAAACTTACTGCTTGAAATGATTCTTGAAATAACCTAAAAACATTAGTATTTGTAGTTGCATTATCAGCAGTGATAGTGAAAATCTTAGTTACATGCAAATCTGCCAAACAATCGAAAGGGGATCTTGAAATAGTTGAACGTTTGTGGTCAAACACATTCTTAAAACCTATGATGAGCTTTCTCAATTGCCTACTTGCATCTGTATAATGAGTTGTAATTACCATATAGCTTGCAGTTGTTGATGGAGCAACCCAAATATTCGTGGTTAATGAGACTCCTTGCTTAGCTATCACATCTTTCAGAGCCAATTTCTTCCTACAAAACTACTTGAACAATGTCTCTCAAAGTTGTTCTACGAGAGTGAGGCTTGTAAAGTTCAACCTTTTGGCATAAATGTTTCCAAGCTAAACACTCTATGAAAGTAGTGATAGTTCTGCTAAGACTAACAATTCATTATTGGCCTCTCTAAAACATCTTCTAAAACTTTCCATAACTTCATATTACCCTCACTACCATAAGAGGGTATGATAAGCTGAGCCTTAGAATCATTACAAAGTTTTGTGCCGCCTACAACTATTAAGATGTTTTTGAAGAAGTGACGTACCAGATGATATAACACAGCTCATTATCTTCCCATAGTAGTGGCATTTACAATTGTCTTTGTTCTCTACCCCCGACAAGCAACCTCGTATGTATCACTTTCTTCTTTTTCTTCAATGGTTGTGAGGTTGCTTAAAACCTCGAATTAACTTTCCATTTGCTTCATGTTCTAGTATCGAGATCGTCTCAAGCTCCTCTACGTTAATTTCATTTGCATCCTCTTCGTCGTGTGTTGGAAATGGAGAAGAATCCATCTGCAAAAAGCGAAACAAGATGGTCAGATGAAACTTCGAAGAACAATAGAAGGAGAAATTGAAAGCAGAAATTCAAAATCAGAGAATGAATCGAATCCAAACTTGATGATGAACCTTAGGTGAAGAACAAACAGAATCAGTTCAATTGAAAGGAAATGAATCAAAGGATATTTAAATTACTTTAGATAATGGCGATTTGGAACGAATAGAAGAGTCAGAGTAATCAAGATTGTTGTTTTGAAGAAAAATTTCGCTTATAAGGAGAAAGAAGTCGAAGAGTCTAAAAATTAGGGTTTGAATTTTGGAGGGAAATAGGAATATTGGATTAAGATTAATGGGTAATGTGTTAGGGTTCATAACCAAACCGAACCGGATATCTGTTCGGAAAATGAGATGAGAACCATTGACTGGAGACAAAATCGAACGGAGCCGGCCTTTCGGGTCGGCTCTAGTTCGTTTCAATTCTGGATATTATGTCTAACCTTAATGAAAACTTACAAAGATTTGGGTGTGGGTGATAGATTATGAAATAATTCTTGCTACAACTCTTGTTACATGTCTGTTAATAGTTTCATGTGATCTCTCTAACCTCCCATGTATGGTGTAACTACTTTGACTATATTAGTAGCTGTGAATACAACGATCCCTTCAAGGGAAATTCATCAACTTACATGGTATCAGAGCCACTGCGGATCTGATCCTTTTCTCTTCTTCTTTCTTCTTCTTCTTCCTCTCTTTCTTTTTCTTTCTTCGTTGCAAATCAATGGCCGCTAAACAAGAACGCGCCTTCGGTGTGACTAACATCAAGTCACACATCTCGTTGATTCTCGACCTTGATGATCACAACTACGATCTGTGGAGAGAGCTTTTTCTCACCCACTGCCTTGCCTTTGACGTCTTGGGCCATGTCGATGGCTCTCTTCAACCGACTAACGGTAATGACGAGCCTTGGAAGAAACATGATGCGATTGTAAAGCTCTGGCTTTACAGTACTCTCGCTCCTCAACTGTTTCGTTCCTGCTTCAAAACTGAAGGCACTGCCAGAGATATCTGGCTCAAAATTGAGAATCAATTCCGAAATAACAGGGAAGCTCGTGCTATTCATCTTGACAATGAACTTCGTACCTGTGAAATCGGTGACTCTACTCTTCAGGAGTACTGTCAACGCCTTAAAAATTTATCTGATTTACTTGCTAATGTTGATGCACCTGTACCTGACAGGACTCTGGTTATGTATCTTTTGAATGGCCTTAATGAAAAATATGACAACATCATTAATGTCATCAAGCATAAGGAGCCGTTCCCATCCTTCGATGTCGCAAAATCCATGTTGGAGATGGAGGATTCTCGTCTCAAGAAGATGATAAAGCCGTCAGCTGCTCACAAGGATCATTCATCTTCCTCCACTGCCCTTGTTGTCCCAAACGACATGGCTCCGCCGCGACCTCCGCCACAAAACCCTCAGTCGCGCTTCAACAATAATCGTGGAAACAGGAGACAGAACAGGGGACGAAGTCGTCTTAACTATTACGGACCTCGCTTTCCTTCCTGAGGGCCCAACTACTATTGGCCAGGCCCATATCCACAATGGCCAAATCAATTCGGCTGGCCCTCTTACTCTCAACCAACTCAACTACGAGCCCCATCGAGTCTTCGTCCTCCATCGCCTCAAGCTAACGCCATTGAAGCTCCGACCTTCACTGAGCTTCCACATGCTTACACATCTGAGACTCTTGCTGAACCATCCTTGACCGATTGGTACATGGATTCAGGTGCTACTGCTCATCTGTCAAACACAGCAGGTACTCTCCACTCTACTCTCAATCTTGGCATCTCTCGTTCGGTAATCGTCGGTAACGGTTCCTCTATTCTAGTAACTTCTATTGGCCACTCTTCAATTTTCTCAGCCTCTCGCCCCTTACATCTCTCCAATGTTCTTGTTGCTCCAAAAATTGTCAAAAATCTCATCTCTGTTCGTAAGTTTACAATTGACAATTTTTGTAGTGTTGAATTTGATCCGTTTGGTTTTTCTGTGAAGGATCTTCCAACTCGGAAAACACTACTCCGCTGTGAAAGCTCAGGTGATCTCTATCGCCTTCCAACCTCACTCAATAAACCGGCTTCATCTTCTCCAACAGCCCTTCTTGCTTCTTCACCAACTCTGGCATATGCGTCTCGGCCACACAAATAATGTTGCTCTTCGTTCTATTTTCTCTTTGAATTCGAGTTTAAATAACAAAGACTCTTTTCCTGTTCATTGTGATACATGTCGTTTGGGCAAATCTATCAAACTTCCCTTTCATAATTCAAAAACTATCATTACTAAACCTTTTCAAATTGTTCATTCCGATGTATGGACCTCACCGGTTCCAAGCATCAGCGGGATCAAATACTATGTTCTTTTCTTAGACCACTACTCTCATTATCTTTGGGTATATCCTCTTCGTCGCCAAAGCGATGTTTTTCTCCAAATTTCTCCATTTTATTGCCTATATTCGAACCCAATTTGGTGCTCACATTCAAGCTTTTCAAAGTGACAATGGAGGAGAATTTAACAATGCTCTCTTCCATAAATACTTTGATGACAATGGGATCCAACCTCGATTTTCCTGCCCTCATACTTCCCAACAAAACGGGAAATCCGAAAGAATTATCCGAACCATAAACAATACTATTCGAACCCTTCTCATTCAAGCCCATCTTTCACCGGTTTATTGGGTTGAGGCGCTTAATGTTGCGGTACATATACTCAATATTATACCATCCTTGGCAATCCAACACCAAATACCTTACTCAATCCTTTATAAAAAGACCCCTTCTTATGATCACCTAAAAACGTTTGGATGCCTTTGTTTTCCCAACGTTAATCACTCAAACCTAAACAAACTCTCCCCTCGTTCTACTCCATGTCTGTTTCTCGGATATCCTTCACAACACCGTGGCTATCGTTGTTTGGATCTCAAAACCAGAAAAATTATTATATCCCGTCATGTTTCCTTTGACGAAACAAAATTCCCAGCCGCCGAGCTTTCCATTGATCCCGCTTCTGCTTATTCTTTCCTTGATACCGTGACTGAAACCTCTCCTCTGTTTCGTGAAATTCTTCAGTCTCCGTTCCCAGCTCCTCCTCCCTTGATTCCGCCAGCTCCGGCCATACCTCCACCTTCCTCCGATCAACCTCAAACTCATCCTCCTCCCACTACTTCGCGTCATCAAATGACAACACGAAGTAAAGCTGGGATTCATAAACCTCGTAACCCTCTTACTCTCTTTGTCTCCTCCAAATCACCTCTTCCAAAAAGCCATCTTCAAGCTCTCACCGACCCGAACTGGAATTCGGCGATGACCGATGAGTATGATGCCATGATTGAGACCAAGACATGGAATCTCGTACCTCGCCCTTCTCATGGTAATATTGTTCGATCAATGTGGCTTTTCAAGCATAAATATGATGGTGAAGGGACTCTTTTGCGTCACAAAGCTAGGCTGGTCGCTAACGGAAAATCGCAGGAGGCTGGTATTGATTTCACAGAGACATTTAGTCCCGTTGTCAAGCCAGCAACTATACGCACGGTTCTTAATGTCGGAGTTGCTCGCGATTGGCCCATACATCAATTAGATGTGAAGAATGCGTTTCTTCATGTTGATCTCGATGAAACGGTCTATATGTATCAACCACCTGGGTTCGTAGACAAGCGCTTTCCGTCTCACGTTTGTAAGTTAAACAAAGCGATATACGGTTTAAAACAGGCTCCGAGGGCCTGGAACTCAAGGTTTGCGAATTTTCTACTCTCCATTGGTTTCAAGAAGAGCAGAGCCGATAATTGCCTCTTTGTATACAAGCATGCTTCGGATATGGCTTATATATTATTATATGTTGATGACATCCTTCTAACGGCCTCGTCTCAGAATTTGTTGCAGAGAATTACTACTAAACTCAAATCAGAATTTCCTATGACTGATATGGGCAAGGTCCATCATTTCCTTGGGATTAAAGCTGACTACAACAAACATGGCCTGTTTTTGTCACAATCTGCCTATGCTTCAGAGATCATTAAGCGTGCAGGAATGGAAGATTGCAAACCCTGCTCCACGCCTGCTGATGTCAACGCCAAGCTGTCCGCGAACTCCGGTGAACTTGTCGTTGATCCGACCAGCTACAGACGACTCGCGGGTGCCCTCCAATACCTCACATTCACTAGGCCCGACATCTCTTACGCCGTGCACCAAATCTGCCTCTATATGCACAACCCGCGCGTGCCGCATCTTCAAGCTTTAAAGCGCATCATTCGGTACCTTCAAGGAACTATTTCTCATGGTCTACAACTCGTCAAAGGTGCTGTAGATTCTTTTACGGCCTATTCCGACGCGGATTGGGCCGGGTGTCCCGATACACGACGGTCAACCTCAGGGTATTGTGTTTTTCTTGGTCCGAATCTTGTCTCTTGGTCCGCTAAACGACAGCCAACAGTTTCACGCTCGAGCTCGGAAGCAGAATACAAAGGGGTCGCAAACACAGTGGCCGAACTCTGTTGGCTGCGCAATTTGATGCTTGAGTTACATTGTCCCGTCAATAAAGCATCTCTTGTCTTTTGTGACAATGTAAGTGCGGTGAACTTATCATCTAACCCGGTTAAACATCAAAGGACGAAACATGTGGAACTCGACATACATTTTGTCCGCGAAAAAGTCTCTATTGGTGAGGTGAAGGTCTTACAAGTTCCATCATCCCTTCAATACGCCGATATTTTTACTAAAGGACTACCTACTACTTTGTTTAAAGAGTTTCGAGCCAGCTTAACCGTCGCTCCCCACGACGCTTCAACTGCGGGAAGGTGATAGATTATGAAATAATTCTTGTTACAACTCTTGTTACATGTCTGTTAATAGTTTCATGTGATCTCTCTAACCTCCCATGTATGGTGCAACTATTTTGACTATATTAGTAGCTGTGAATACAACGATCCCTTCAAGGGAAATTCATCAACTTACAATGGGAGCAGCCTTTGCCATTAAAATATAATGAAGAAGAAAATTGTTTTACATGGGTAGGGCGAGATAGTGAACAGAGCACAAAATCCCAAGTAGTGGATTGTGAAACATGTTTTGTTTTTGGTGGTATGAAAGAGAAACAACAAAGAAGGGAAGAGTCAGAGAGCTGAAGCTTTCTCTTGGTCGGCTATGGAGTCACGAACTGCTTTCAAAAGCAGAGGCATTAGCTTCTCATTAGTAACGATAATGCCTGATTCCAAATCAAGATATTTCCCTTTCGAGAAATCCAACGGCTTTCCTGCAGCATCCGTCACGATTCCACCCGCCTCTGCTCCCCAAAAAAAGAAGACCCAATTTTTACCAAATGACATTGTAAACATCAGCTTTATGGATCGATTATATTTACCTGTCACAACTATAGCACCAGCTACGTGGTCCCAAATCTTTTCGCGGTATCCTTTATGAGGAAACCGTAAGTATATCGCTCCATCTCCTCTTGATAATGCTCCATACTTTGCTTGGCTATCGATACGAACCGGTGGCGCTTTCACTCCGAGTTTCTGTATAATAGCAAGACAGAACGTGATCTAAAATTAAATGGATGGGTGAATTTGCTGTTTAGAGAGAGAGAGAGAGAGTCGAATTTACACTGGCAATGGAGCTAGATAAATCATGAAGAGAGTGGGCTCCTTCAAATGACTCGAAGAACGACGCCTCTTCAGGATTCTCAACACTAGAGACTTGCACTTTGACTGGAGAAGATTTCAAATCTAGGAGCTGCATATATGTCCCTGAACCAATTGTAGCAAAGAAGAGGCAACCAGTTTCATCGTCGGATTTGTTGCTCTTGTTTTCTCCTGCTATGGATGCTAATGGCAAGTTTGGACAAGCCAGCACACCTAAAACTACTTTCCCTTCCTCGAGCAATCCTAGTGCTACTGCGTATTGATCTCCCCTCAAAAATCTAAAATCGCCAGGAAAAAAAAAAGAGCAAACATTCAAGCAATTCACCGGAAATTTTTGATAATTAGCATAGATGGTTCTAACACTTAACCCTTTAGTGCCATCAATAGGATCCAAGACCCAATGTCGACCAATTGGGCCACCTTCGGATGTGCCACAGTCAATGGCTCTGAGTAAATCATCTGTGGATAAAGTAGAACCACCAAATGATTCCTCAGTAGCCAATGTGTCGTTCACGAGCTTTGTGATGCGCTCAAGAATATCCTGAGAACCATCTTTTCGTAGATCACCTGAGTCCTAATATAAGATAGATAGTTTTAAGACAATCTTAAAGAGTCCTAAAACATAAAACTCAAGACAAGCCAATGTGTGAGATTATCGTAACAAGTTGCTAATAAGCTGTTTCACCTCCTCGGCCACCAATGATAAGGGCTCGGAACTAAGTTCCTTTTCTAGGACTAAACTAACAACTGCTTGTGAACCTGAAACTCGCAAAGAGGTTGATCAAAATATTCAGTGGCTATGTGAATTCATTGCTATCTAAGTAACAAGTCAACAAAAAGCTAACCATAATCAGCAACAGTCACTGGACTTTTATCAGATTTTGATTGAACATCTGATTGCAACAGAGCCTTTTGAACTTTCTGATACAAAAACCCAAAACATCAAATCTAAATAATCAAACTTTATAATTCATAATCAAACCCAGATGAAATTCGGGAGATTTACAACATGGGTTTATCGAAATAATCCAACTTTTTATCATCTGAGGGAAAAATGAAATCTGAGAACAGACGAAAAACCCTAACCTGACAGAGACGAGCTGCGAGTGAAGCAGCTTTCTTAGCAGCATCAAGCTCTTTCTCGTAAGCCATTGATGAAACTCCTACTCTGAGAGACGATTTGCTTCCCAATACAGAGACGAGACGAGTCGATGATGAATCTCTGCTTCTCGAGATTGATGCAAATGTCCGAAAGCAATTTATAGACATCTTTTTGCGTCGCCTTTTCAACAAGATAAAACAATTAAAACATAAGTTCTCTCGTTGCAAAAAGACCACATGTTTACAACTTTTTCTGATTTACCATATACACTCACATACATACTAAATCTTTTAAATTAAACCCAAACTTTTATTATTCTATCAGTAAAAGACTTGATTTTAGGGTCTTTGTAACACCAACTTAAAAAAGCAGTGGCAAACGGAGAAAATCTAAAAAATCAAAAACATTAAAGTTGGGCAGTAGATTGGTAGGTTAGTTTTGGGGACACAATGGCCGCACGTTGATATTGTGTCTAAAAACATTATTGTGAAAATTATAGGTAGCGAAGAAGACTTTAGAAAAAATTGTTAGTGTGAAGAATGAAACAGAGAAGAAAAAGATCCAAACAGAGAAGAAGAGAAAATGAAAATGTTTCTTCATTGATTCAAAAGTTTGTTACAATCAACATCTTTATACAATCAAATATCTCTCTTGGTTAACACTTAACCAGAATGCTACTTAACCAAATACTAAACCAATATTCAAATGCTAATAAAAAAATAAACCAAAAGTTTTTTTTGATGAATGAAGAAGAAGAAGCCTAAGGAAATGCTTCTCCAAAATGATCAACATCCACTTTAGGGTTCAAAAGCCCAAATCTTTTCTTTCTTTTTTTTCTTTTTTGGTATGTTAACAAGAATCAAAAAATCGAACAAATATTTTGAAAAATTAAAAAGATTTTAAAAGGCTTACAAATCATATATATTAAGTATGAACTAAATTTGCACCAAAGTAAAAGTTGAACTGGTTGATTACTATGTTACCCTTATGATTGATTTTATTAATAACAAATGTTATTTAACAAATTAATTTATTAAAAAAAATAAAAAAACAAATTTGATAAATAAAATTGAAAGTAATAACCAATATTACTCAATAAATCAATCACGCTTTTTACATGAAATTTATTTATATTAAAATAAATTTTAAGATAGCTTAGATATTTGTTAACTCAAAAAATCACATGAATTATTAAAGTGTCATATCTTTTACTTTTCAATAATCAGTGATCAGATAAATTTAATAAATTATGGGTCGAAATTTGCAATCATAATTATTTAGTTTTTTTTTTGCAGGGTTGAATGTCAAAATCCATAGAGTATTTCAATGTTGTGGAAGACATATCAAATGGAGTAATTTAGCATTTAAAAATTATATTTTTCAGCGAGTTCGAATATTAAAATCCGTAAAATATTTCTATCATCTGCATAATATGCCAAATGGAACATGCACTGCATTATTTGAAAATTCAATAACAAAGTGTATTCACTAAAATAAAAATTTTGAAAGTCAAAATTTTAAGATATCATATGAACATTTATATATATGAGGTCCGATAAATTTTACATAGAAAAAAATATATTCATGTTAACGTATTATTAAATCTAAAAATATTTACAAATTTTTATGTCCGCATAAAATGCGGGCCAACTAACAGTAAAATCTGAAAATATATTAAAAAACAAATATGACAAGGAAAAAAATGCAAATATATCCTCAAACAAGTATTTGAATGGCTAGTCAATTCAGTTAAAATCGAACTTGAACCGAATCTGAAATATTTTAAAAACCAAATGGTTCTAATTTCCAAAATCTGTAATCGAAAGGACCGAATCGAATCGAAAAAACCAACGAGATCTATTTCATACACTAGACTGGAGCTCGGATACCCGGTTGAAATTTTTCTGGTTTTTCAATTTTTTTGGTTCTAAGAGTTTAAGAACGATTCGGGTATTATTAGTTTTTCGTCTCGGTTCGGTTCGGTTTTCTCCGGGTTCGGGTTCCGAAAGATGTGACACACTCTCGGTATGGCTTTGCCATGTTGTCCACATGAAGCTTGCTGAAATTGGGTGTGTGGATAAATTATAATACATCATTAATGACGACACAGAGACAATGACCAAGACCAGATCTTCCAGATTCATGGCGTGTACGAGAACGTTAACGAACATACGCATATGATTATTGTTTGCCGCCGCAAGTAAAGGTCCACGTTCCACTATAGCTTTCAAGATTCAACAAAACCCACTTTGTTTTTTTTACCTTTTTTTTATTTTTTCTTGGTCATCTTCTTCTTCTTTTTATTCTCATCCTAATTTACCAAAAGCAAGAATCAATCTCCAATAAAAGCTTTCTTTTTTTTCTGTACAAAAAGATTCTGAAACATAGTCCTGAGTTTGTGTTTTATATATTCTCAAAGAAAAATTGTACTTTTTGGGTTCTTGTGTTGTGAAGCAGAGGGTTTTTTTTTTTCTTCCAATGAGTAGATCCGATAAACGTAGTCAGCAACCTTCATATATTGCTGATCATTTCAACAGCTTGGATCAGGTTTCATCCAACTGTGTTGTTGATTTTTAGTGTTTATAGTTTGATGACACTTGTGTGGACTTGGTTTTCATTAGGTGATAACTTCTCTGAGAGAAGCTGGACTTGAATCTTCAAATTTGATTTTGGGGATTGACTTCACCAAAAGCAATGAGTGGACTGGTGATCTTGATTATTTTTTTAAAGAAAATGATTCATCTGTTTTGATTCAATGGTTTAGTCTTTAGTAGGATTTTATGTTGTGGATCTTTCGTTGCAGGAAGATATTCATTCAATAGAAAAAGTCTTCATGCCATTAGCAAAAGACTAAATCCGTATGAGCAAGCAATATCGATAATTGGCCGTACATTGTCTCCCTTTGATGAAGATGGTCTTATACCTTGTTTTGGCTTTGGCGATGGTTAGTTACTTCTCTTAATTCTTGCTTTCAAGATGAAGATTAGAAGTAGTACTCTAAGGCGGTTCTTGTTGATGTATTCTTCATCTTCTTCCTGCAGTAACAACACGCGATCAGTATGTATTCAGCTTTTATCCTGACAACAAAAGCTGTGGGGGGTTGGAAAATGCGGTTAAGAGATATAGAGAGATTGTTCCGCATTTGAAGCTGTCTGGTACTTTGTGACTACATCCTTTTCCAAAAACAAAAAAATTGGTTCTTTCATCTTTTGTCTGTGTATTCTTCTCCACAGGCCCTACCTCATTTGCCCCGGTGATTGATGCAGCCATCGACATAGTCGAGCAGAACAATATGCAATACCATGTTCTTGTCATTATAGCAGATGGTCAGGTCACAAGGAATCCAGATGTGCCGCTTGGTCGCCTTAGTCCACAGGAAGAAGCTACTGTTAACTCCATAATGACGGCTAGGTAAAACTGTTCAATGGGCTCAGATTCCTAATCTAAAACTTCATGCTAATGTTGTTTTATCTGTGTGTTTTCAGCCATTACCCATTGTCCATTGTCCTGGTTGGAGTAGGAGATGGACCATGGGACACAATGAAACAATTCGACGACAATATCCCTCACCGCGAATTCGATAACTTTCAGGTAATCATAAAGCCTAGAATAGCAATTTTCGTCTTTTCCGGATACAATGATGGCTAAAGAAAACTCTGCTTCTCTCCACAGTTTGTGAACTTCACAAAGATAATGTCAGAGCATAAAGATACGGCCAAAAAGGAGGCTGCTTTTGCACTAGCAGCTCTCATGGAGATCCCTTTTCAATACAAGGCCACATTAAGTCTCAGGTAAGTGGAGTATAATTTTTTATCTTGTTGTATCACTGTCTATAGTCTTTTAGTTTCATTAGATTCTAAAAAGTTTCAAACCAAACCGACCTTTGATTGTGCGTGTGACAGTAGAAAACAAGTGCACAATTCCCGTTTACACCGCAAGCCGCTCCCACCACCACCCGAGGTTATAGAGCGTGATAATGCTGTTAGATCAGTGCCAAATCCAATAACAGAAGTTGCAGAGAAAAGTGACAGAACGGCTCCTACAACAGTGCCGGTAAACTCTTCTTTTCGCCTTTGTTGGTCTTCTCCGTCACTGAGGTCACTCAGTTACTCAAAATGTTAGATGCCCTTTTGCTTTTTTTAAAAGGTATGCCCAATTTGCTTGACGAATCCAAAGGACATGGCTTTTAGCTGCGGTCACACGGTAAGTGAAATTTTCTTTCAGAAAACAAGAAAACCCTTACTGCCTCCAGATTTGTTTCTTGACATTCTTCGATGCTTTTTATTTCTTCACACGAAGACGTGCAAGGAATGCGGCGTGGTTGTCACAACATGCCCAATGTGCAGACAACCTATAACAACTAGGATAAGGCTGTACACTTGACTCGGTACAACTCTAGGAAAGTCAGGGCCGTAAGAGACGAGGCAAAGGCCATATGATTAAGCATCTGAGCTTCATGTTTATACTGGTTTATCACATTGTACAGTCCAAGAAGAAGAATAATAATAATACCTAAATCTTGAGCTGTAGTTTGCATGTATTGCACTGGCCATAAGGCTCTGTATTTGACGAATACTCCGACATTCTTTAGCCTGCCGAAACAATGAAACATGCAGCAAGGGTTCTCGCGTTCTGTATTAATCAAAAGCTACATAGTACGTGCAAAGAAGCAAAAGAGGTCCTATTTATAGTAACACCCCAAAGCCAATCTAATAGGACCTACAAGTTCTAATCAAGCGAAAACTTCCAACAGCAGAGAAGCCAATGGGAATAAAGAGCTAACGAGCTTAAGCGCTTAGAAACTCCAACGGTCGAGTTGTTGCTTGGCCACAGACATGTCTTTTTGTGCTTTCATTCTCCGGTAAAATATTGGACAATCTCGACTGTTATGACCAAAAACGTTGGATCAGAATCAATTACCAGTATTTCTTAACAAAGAATTCGGATATCGAACTTTATTTAAACAAAACCTGGTGCACAAGACATCTTGGTGAAGAGAGCCTTGGCACTCTTGGCACTGGGTCCACAGCCTTCCAAAGAGCTCTTCTAAGTCTGCCACTGAGTTTACATAATTCTTTCAAAAATTAGTGACAGAATCAACAAGTCTACAGGAAAGGTAAAACAATGTAGCTTACCCTGTGACACGTTTTTGCAATATAACTCCGCTTCTCTTCCCTTGCAACGTGAGCATAGTGTTCCATTGCTGGTTGAAGTTCAAGCGAAAATTGATAAGCAGAGCCCATTTATGGAATCAGATAAGAAAGATTACAGGAACATAACAGATTAAATGATAAGAAACTTTGAAGTCATATAATAAAAAATACAGATCAGGGATCAAGAATCAAGTAGAAATTGCAGGATCCCAATATTCTTCAAAAAGGAACATGAAGAATACGTAGGCAAGTATCCATAAAGTACCTGATTGGAACTTTGCAGCCAACACAGCTCAGTTGTTTCTTCGCAAATTTCATTATTCCGCTGTTTGAAGGAGTAGTAATTGATATTGACCTCGTGTGGCTCCCATGGAGAAGTTCCTTGCTAGCATTTTTTAAGACTGGCTCAAATATCCTAAGAAGTGGCTGAAACATGCATTTACCTTTAACCACCAATATCAAGAATAAAAAGTAAAAAATAAACATACAGGAAAGCCCCACTTCCAACTCACCTTGCTAATTTGATTCTCCAGGTAGTAATTTGGGTCTATAGGGATGTTATTCTGAAGCACATAGATTGGATCTTCCGATCGCTCATAAGCCTATTTGGCATCAAAATGAGATAAGCAGAGTAGAAGAGAATGACCTTCGCATCGTATGGAAAAGATAACGCAAGGTTGACATGAAAGCTACCTTGGCACCTTTAGCAGCTTTTATGATAACATATGGTACTCGATCCCCAACATTCGGCGCCGTAGCAGCATCTCTCTGTCGCATTTGAGAAAGCAAACATCTCTAAGGCTGTTAAATTTCACGTAACCAAAAAGATAAAAGCGAACCACAAACCTTACGCATGCGTTCAGCAAGTTCACCGTGAGCTGATTTAACTTCATAGTCATCTCCGGTTTTAGTTAGACCCTAAGATTTGAGAAACGCATCAGTAGCATATAGATCGTTCCCGAAAGGCTTCAAAATTGAATGCTTTACAACTGGATTCCAATGACTTAAAATAAATCAAAGCAGAACTTTTCATTTGAAAAAAATCAAACCACTGTTTTGGGCTTCTGATTCAGTCGCCTAACAGTTCATACATAATGAGGGGATGCAGCATTTGGAAATGATCTCACTAGTTTTTTGGTTCCACAGAAAATAAAACCAGATTAAGGTTAAAGTTTTGATAAAAGATGCTGTATTTTTTTATGTTCTCACAAATGGCTCTAATCATGACCATATACAACAGGTGATACAAACATCACAAGATAAGAAATTAAGCAAAACATAGTACCTTAGTTATCACCAAAAGTGATAAGTCAATACGGTTCATGAGAAGATCTGAAATTGTATTCTTCACATACTCAGCTGCGCCTGGAACATCTCTGTCAATTAGTATCTTGTGAAGACTCTCAGTCACGAGGTTCTTAACCAATAAACAATTATCCCTTCGTACTGTTTCGATTCCTGCCAGAATCAGTCATTAATATTTAGTCGAAAAATGAACAAGGCCAAAGCTGTGAGATAACAAAGAATTACCTTTTGTGTCCATTTTGTCAAACTTTTCAGGATTTGTCCACAGCAAACCAGCATACCTCTTCTTGTTAATCAGCAGATATGGGAAATAGACCTTCTCAAACTCCAATTTGATGGGCTTTATCACATCATACACAATCAAGAAACAGAGAACGATTTAGCCCGTTATAATTTGTTTTTAAGATATCACGTAAGCTTGCACCTCTCCCCTATGGATCAGGTAAAAGTTTATGATAAGATCCAAGCAAAACAAATCACTCACTTTGATAAAAGTTCCGCTAATATAATCTGCAGCTTCTCTCCCCAAGGTCATCGCAGCCTCTACCTCTGATACTCCGAATTGCACCATGACTGAATCCGTATCTCCATAAATGACCTAAGGCATCATTGTCCGTCAAATAAAAAACATCTAAGAGCAAACTTATGCTTCACTCAGACTTTTCAATACCATAATGATAATTCACAGAAATGTACCTCTGCATTGTAATCATACCCTCCCAATGTTGTGAATTTATCTTCTACAAACTTCTTCGTTTGTTCAATCATCTGACGACCTTTAATAAGATACACATCCATCAGAATAAACGCAAAAAGATGTGTCTAGAAAAGTTGCAGTGCTCATAAAAGAAATACCATAGCTAGTTACACTTGAGGATATTTCTAAGCATGGTAACTGCCCAATAGTGTTTCCCGTAAACCCGTAGACAGAATTTGCACTGATCTGAGACAGCAAAGAAAACAAATGTGTAAGAGCAATTTACAAGGATTCTGCTGATCGTAATTTTCCAAACATTGTAATTAATTTCTGAAATATGAACTTTAAATAAACTGCCACTAAGAAGTTCACCTTCAACGCCAACTGTCTACCATCTAAGACAGCCTTCTCAAGCGGATCCTTAGCCTCCTGTATTAGAAAAATACCAGTTCCAAGTAGTTGTTAAAAGCTGCATACAGTTTGCACATACTGTAAGAGTTTCTTCTGAATCAAAAGTTCAACTACCTTTAAATCTGCTTTAGCTCTTTTACGGGCAGCAATAAGCTCTTCAAGAATTTCTGGAAGTATACCCTGAAATAAAATAACTTGTGTAGTTTATAAGCTGCTGTATTCCCTGAGAGAAATTAGTTGTTATATCGCCTGAAGAAAATAACTCAACACAATTTACGACGATTGAGGATACCAAATCCAACAAAAAGCGGCAACCTTTTGTAAACTTTGCTTAACAAATGTTTCCCCTGATGGAGTTTTATTGATATGCTCAGGTGGAAGATTCAGTTTGCGTACATCTTCAGGTGTCACCTTCAAAGATAAAAGGATGGAAATAATGCTCCCAAACTAATATGATTTACGGGAAAATGGATGATAAAATAAACAAAAGTTAAAGAATGTCAGGAAAAATACCAAGGTGCAGTAGCACAAATTATAAGCCATCATAATTGACGGGTACAATGAAGCAAAATCAAGAGTTGCAATTGGCTTCTCATAGAAACCTGTTTTTGCTTCTAAAACCTGATTATCATTTGAAAAATTCAAACAACAGACAAATCAGAACAGTGCTATGTTTACCATTGCCGAAGTGATTTCCTGAAAACATTAAATACAAACTAACAAAACGGAAGATGAAAATAAGTGTTAGAACCCACAAACCACCAACTTACAGTTGCGCCTTCATAAGTTCCTTGTTCGGACCCTGACTGTTTTGCATTTGGAAGAACCAGGTTTTTCTGTTTAGCTTTTCTAAGAAGCTGAGATAAAACCTAGAAACAAACAAATATCAGTCACCATAGTCAACGGAAACATATATCCGGAAACTATTAGTAGGGAACTACCTTGATACTCTGTCCTCTGGCAAGAAGAAAAGAAATAGGGACACCAGTTACACGTGCCATTTCGACATAATTGTATATATACATCAGTTTGTCCAGAAGCCTCTGAGGGAGATATGCATCCTGTCACAGTAAAGAGGAACATGGTTAAGTTTTATCTTTTCATAAGATTCATAATGGCAGACTATCAGATAAAAAATAAAAGAGACCACAAATGATGAGACCACCTAATTTCTGCGAAAACAAAACAATCCCTGGAGCAAAAGGAAAATTTTGACAAACTACGAAACGCATTTGGGGTATACTATATTATCCGGATTGTAGGTTTATGTGTACATAGCTTCCATGCTTCCTTCGAAACACGCGATTCCATGGGCCATACGATATTGCCCACCACTCACGAAAGTCCTCGAGTCCAGTATGCTAAAAAACTCATGAATGGATACATGGGCAACCATTTCTAGTAACCCAACGAACATTTGGAAAGTTGAGGGTTAGGTAAGGCTTCTTAAAATATCCTTATCACCAAGGGTATCTCTTGCCACATGTACACTTTACAAGCAGGTAGAACTATAAATATTCCTTAACAACCACATCACGTGTTCACCTTTTACACTGGAAAGGGTAGGACTTGTGACGACATGCAACAGGACCTTAAGCTAGTTAGACAAGCATGCTAGCTAGTTAAAAATCTTTTAGATATCTAATAACAGATAATATAGCAAGACAGGGGCAGCAATACCCTAATAAACAAAAGTAGTTACCTTCAAACAATAAACAGCAAGTCGCCTCCTGGTTTCTGCATTCCCATTCTGGAGATCAGTAATTATAGAATGGTGTACATCCTCTTTCTGAAGAAGTCAGTCGTATTAGCCACATAGAAAAAGAGGAAAAATCTGAAATTCTAAGCATAATAACAAGGTTTCACCTGTTCGGAAAGAAAGTGAGCTGAGACCGAATTCAGCGAATAAGAACTTAATTTATAGTCTCTAAGTATTGCCTACAATAAATAAAAGAAGAAGTAAGTTAATGTCTTTGCAATGCACCCATCAATAATCTAAGAATGACTAGACCAAAAGACTTTGCGAAGGACAGAAACCTGATAAAGGTCAAACTGAAATCGTCCATCGATTGTGGTCTCTTTACTTTCCCTTATTCCTTGCTGTCTGAAACATGGCGCATGTTACTATGGGAAATAATATAATAATATGTGATGCGAGATTAGAGACCTCGTGAGTCATAACAAAAAATATTAAGGAGAAAGCGATGGCAGTTTGCATCTACCAGCTACTCATACATCACCTTGATGAAAACGTTGAGTCCCTGACACGGACCCTACTGTTCTTTACACGACCAAGAAGAGGAAATTCCTCTATTCCCAGTGTTGCAGCTCTCTGAGAAAAAGAGAACGGCATATTTACTAGGTATTCGTGATACACACAGGTATATGCAACACAGCGGAACATGGCAAAATAATACATATAGAATGCTATAAGAATGAAAAAGCATGCTTCAAGTACCTCAATGAGATAAGGTAAATCGAATTTGCAGATGTTATAGCCAATGATGATATCAGGATCAACAACACGAATGAAATCCTGCCACCAATACACCTTATCCATCAGAATAACTCTGCTTCACCAAACCTACCGCGTAATTGCAGTGGCAACATAAAATTTACTAAACCCTACACCAAGTCCAGACTTAAAAAATGGTTTTGTGACTTAAGGTGCCAAGAGAAAGAAAAGAAATATATGAGGGCAAGTAATGCACATATGGCAATTAAAGATAAAAGAAGGCGAAAAGAATTACCCTCCAAGCTAGTAAGACCTCTCTTTCTGTTTCAAAAGACATGACATCTACGCCTACAATTGGAGCACATGACTTAAGAGTCATGACATTGCGTACAAATGGTTGATCATCTCCCTGAAGGGTTACAAGGTTGGCTATCTGGAAAAGCAATGAGATTGTTATTTCAAGAGGGATGAGAACAAAGTAAATACAGATATTAAATTCTAGTGAAAACAGCTAACCTGGATTACAGGATCATGCTTAGCCTCTGGAAAGTGGCCTTTACGACCTGCACACTCGATATCGAAACTTAGTACACGGAATGGAGCCATTTTCGAGTATTCACCTTCTGCAGCATGACTGATCAAATCTGAGTACCTAAACCCCATGTTAAAGAAAGCAACGGCATAAAATAGAATCTGTTACTAGGTAAAAACATAGTACTGCTTCAAAAAAGAAACTCGGAGAACTTAGATGAGGATACAGGCAATGGAATTCCAATTGGCAATGCGTATAAGTTCTTGCATTCTTCTTGTATTTCCCAGCAGGCACTTCGATCCAATTTCCTCCCACGATATCACGATCCACCATGAAGCGGAGAGGAAATACAATATTGCTCTCGTATGTTTGGAAGCTCTTCATGCCCAATCCATCAATTTGTATACCTCTATCAAGTATGCCTACCAATTGAATAAATACTTTGAGAAAAATTAATAAAAGACCCAATAAAGCACAAACATCTGGAAATCATACCGCGACAGCTCGCCACCATAGTCGGCAACGCAACTGTAATCTTCAAGAAAGTCTGCGATTTTTGCTGTTGGTAATACATAATGCTTCTCTTTTGCACCATTTCTATCTGACGAACACATTTAGGAACATTGGCATTTTTATTGGATTCCCTCATCCTTCCCTGTATGAAGCCAGATGAGCGTTAGAAAAGCGCAGGGTGATCAAACAATCTCAGAGATTTATTAAGCCTGAATAGTAAATACCTCAAGAATCTGATGGAAACGAGAAATATCGTCTGGCCCCATTCCCGGAGGGCAAGCAATATAAAAGTACGGCTCAAACCCATGAACACAGCAACACACACTATGACCTGAAAATATATACCAGAAACGTAACTTCATCAAACATTTAGCTTGTCTATGATAAAGAAGAAGCCGAATTATTCGAATAAAGCTCTATCCCTAAATCGAAACATTTCGAATTCTAAAATGGTACCTTCTTTAGTAACCCCGAAGATCCTGATGGTTACAGCTTGACCTGAGGAACCAGGTAATAGCTCCTTATCACTCTCCAAAATCACATGATCAATCTCCAGCTGCTGAAAAACTAAAAAAGAAAATCGAAAAAAGGTAAGAATTTTTCAAGTGAAAACATAAGATGAAGAAACCCTAGAGAGAAGTTTAAGAAGAAACTCAACTGATACTCTGCGAATTTGAGAGATAAGTGGGTGAGAGAGAAGGTCGAGCCCAAGTCGACGAGCGTGCGGAAACAGCCTCACGCTCCTCGATATCTTGAAGGATTAGCGATTCCTCATCTTCTTCTTCCTGGAACACATCCTCGTCCATAAATTCATCTTCTAGGGTTTCGACCGCCGGAGATTGTGTGGGATTACCAGTGGCCCGATGCTTCCCCGCCGGTGGGGTATTCGACGGTGGCGGCCGCTTTTTGGGGTTGCCGGCTCGATTCATGGCAATTAGGTGAGCGGGAAGGAGAGAGTAGTGAGACTGAGGGAGAGATCGGCGAAGGTCTGAGAGCGAAAAGGAAGGTTATACCATTGTAAATTCCCGCCAGTTTCAAGGGTTTTACTATTGTTGGGGATGTGTGTTATTTGTTTATGATTTTTTAATTGATTTAGAAATCCAAATGTTTTACAATTCGAAAAATAATGACAAAAGAAATCTCCAATTTTTAGAGAAGTAAGATTCAAACTCCCTGTCTCACATAGTCACATTTAACTCGGACATACGTTATCGATTTCGTTAGTTAGCCAACAACATATTTGTTCACATCTATTTATATCTAATTAGTTTCGCGACTCTATAAATTAATTTATAATTTTATACATAAATTAGTTTAATAAATGAAAAAACTAATTGATGATTTAATAAATAAATTAATTAATTAATTTGAAATTCAGCAATTTTAGTTAGTTTAATAATTTTCAACATAT
Source organism: Anastatica hierochuntica (assembly GCA_900406275.1). Classification (NCBI taxonomy): domain Eukaryota; kingdom Viridiplantae; phylum Streptophyta; class Magnoliopsida; order Brassicales; family Brassicaceae; genus Anastatica; species Anastatica hierochuntica. The sequence continues at coordinate 28,422 of OVAN01000423.1, forward strand.
ATAATCTTTTTCTATCGTTTTTCATTTTCTTTTTTGTTAATATTAAAACTAATTGATTTATTTATATAGTTTGTTTATATATGAATAACACAAACATTTTTCTATCATATTCATTTTTTTAATTTTAAACTAATTTATTTATTAAATTATTAAACTAATTAATAGTTGGTGGAGGGACGAAAATGATAATTAATGGCCCTTATGAATTGTTTTTTTATTACAACAAGCTTTTTCAATTGGGTAGCATTTTGGTCTTTTTGTTTTTTCGGATAATAAGGTAAATTTAAAGTACAAATTATCCGAAGTATTCAAAAAAAATTAAAATATCTGAAAAATCCGAAAACCAAATCCAAATCTATATCCGATTTTACTTAAACTGTATTCGAAACAAAAACTAAAATACTCGAACGAATATTGTAGGACGGAAGTTCAGAATCCAAACACCTAACATTAACTTGTAGCTACAAATTAAAAGTTAAAAAGTATTGAGAATTTACCCCTTACACATCGCGCGACCAAAGGTTCAAACCTACGTTCCTGGATTTGATGAGCGAGCAGTTTGCCACTAGGCTACAAAGCCTCCCTCAATTAAAACTCTTTTTAAAAAGATGAAAAATTAGTTTAAAAAAAAATCGCATTTTTAGGTCAAATCGAGAGAGAGAGAGAGCGAGACAGACAGACTCAGAAAGGCATTTGTGTTGATTAGTAAGTCCAGAAAAATCAAAATTCAAAAATATACAGTGAAGAGCGGGATTTCAAAACACTCTCTCTTCTTCTTCTTCTTCTTCTTCTTCTTCTCACCTTTATTAACACAAAGACCGTAAGCAAACAAACTCATCTTCTCTCCAGAAACACACACAGTGTTAAAATCAATGGTGGATAACACGGCAAGCAATAGAAGAAAGCCCCAAAGCTTAAACGATCGTCACTATCGTCTCCTTCAGGATCTCTCTGCTCCTCCTAAACATCTCCCTTCTTTTTCCCGTACGATTTCGCCCCTCTCTTCATGCTCCGTTGTTTGTGGTTTCGATTTTGTATTCGTCTCTGATTTTTTTTTGTTTTTGTTTTGGGGGTTTCAGATGAAGAAGATGACGAAGGAACTAAGAAGCGTGGTGGACGACGTCGTCTTTGTAAGTCTTCGTTAAAGAAAGACTTAGACGACGGTGATGAAGATCCTGATTTGGCCGATTTCGATTCTCCAGGTTATCACCCGATTCTAGGGTTTTTGGCACATACTCATTTTCTCTCCGTTTATAGAAGAAATGAGTATTTCCGCTGACTATTTCTTCAAATTTTTGTTTTCGTAGCTTACTTTGAAATTATGATTCGTAGGAGTCTGGGATTGTAGCCTGTTGTATGTTTGTTGATGGTGGTTTCGATTTTGTATCTGTCTCTGATTTTAGATTTTTTGCTTTTGGGGTTTGCAGATGAAGAAGACGAAGGAACTAAGTCTACGGTTAAGCTTGCTGGACGTCGTCGTCTCTGTAAGGCTTCGTTAAAGGAAGACGTAGTCGATGAAGATGAAGATCTTGATTTGGCCGATTTCGATTCCCCAGGTTATCACGAGGACCCACTTCTTCTCATACAGAAAAACATGAGTATTTCACTGAAGATTTTGTTAAAATTCTGAATTAGTACCTTACTTTGAAGTCCAGATTCTTCAGAATCTGAGTTTGTAGCCCTGTTGTTTGATTTTTTCAGTCTCTGCACCTGTTACCATACTGCTTCATATAAGTTGATTGGATGGGTTTTGTATTGCATGATGTTCGAATCAGGTAAAGGAGATACACAACTAGAGAGAGCTGGAGCTGGGATTACATTCACATCTTGGGATAAGTCAAAGGAAGCTAACACTGACGTGACTGAAGAGCCCAACTTCTCGTTAATCACAGACTTTGGTTCGCCTTCACCTCAGCTAAAGCCAAACGAAGATGGTGGAAGAAAGAATGAGATTTTGGATATTTTGGATGATTTGACCTCTAAGCTTGGGACAATGTCTATTCAGAAGAAAAAAGATAGCCAAAGGAATGGTTTTGAAGCAGGTACAGTTAAGAGCCGGGTTGATGATCTTGATTTCAAGAGCGTCAAATCCTCTCTTATAGCAGATATCTCTGAGTCCTCGTCAGATGTGGCCGGCACATGTAATACTAGCGTTGATAGTCTCGATGACAAGCATGGAAACGTTGGCATTGCTGCCCGAGAAGAGAAAACTAGTTACGAGTTTGATGGCAAACAGAGAGAAAAAATTTCGAATGTTGGAAAGCAAAACTCATTTTCTGGTCAGCACTATGTTGATAAGTCTGAAGATAATAGACATGAGTACAATCTTGACCGTGGGAAGGGTCAACGCAAGGAGGTCGAGCAAAGTCTGAAGACAACTAGACGCATAGAGGTCAGTGAGAAGCTAAGATCAGTTGGACGGTCGAATGCCGCTAAGCTAAGATTATTAGACGAGGATGATGATGACGACGACTGTGTTATTCTGACTGAGAAAAAGGCAGTTGAAATGAAAACCCATCTGGAAAAGCCTAAAAAGCCAGCTCGGTCTTACAACATCGACACACATGGTTATGACGAGAGAGTGTCAGAGGATGAAGGGTCTATCACTTTAACTGGCCCCAAATTTTCTTACAAATTGTGTGGAAGGATTGCAACAAAGCTATATCCGCATCAGAGGGAAGGGTTGAAGTGGCTTTGGTCTTTGCATACCCAAGGGAAAGGTGGAATACTTGGAGATGATATGGGTTTAGGTAAAACCATGCAAGTAAGGAAATTTCCAACCTACGCTTTCTTTGTTGTGTTTTTAACAACGTTATTGCTTACTTCGGTTGATTTGCGCTGCAGATCTGTAGTTTTCTTGCTGGGTTGTTCCAGTCTAAACTGATCAAGCGTGCTATGGTAGTGGCCCCCAAAACCCTGCTGCCTCACTGGATGAAAGAATTAGCTACTGTGGGACTAGCACAAAAGACTAGGGAGTAAGAATGGTTTTCTTTGATGGTTATTTACTGAGGTGCTGTTAGTTTTGTGTTACTGATTTTTTGTTTGTTTCCTATTTAAAGATACTATGGCAATTCTACGAAAGCGCGAGAATATGACCTCCACCACATTCTACAGGTAAGTGTTCTTTCTTCCACTGTTAGCCTGAGAAATACCATTGATGTGTGATGCCTTACTATGCAATTGTATTTCATTTGCATTTTGACTTAATTTGTGACTATAATATCAACAAAAAACTTGTACACGAATTTGTGTGAATGAATGCATTCAGTTGCTTACACGGTTAGCCTGTTTTTTATTACATCTTTACCTGTATAGCAGCATATTTCGTATTGTTTAGAGTGATTGAGCTGAGAAATATTTTCATCATTTCTTTCTTGGTCTTGTTCGCTTCCAGATAGTTTTTTTTTTCTTAAAAATGGTATGTGCTTTCAACTTGATGTATCTCTAACTTTTTTGTAGGGTAAAGGTGTTCTTCTAACAACCTATGATATTGTACGGAACAATACAAAGGCTTTGCAAGGTGATGACCTTTATGCTGACGAGGATGACGAAGATGGAATCAAATGGGACTACATGATTCTGGACGAGGTAAATAGATACAAATTTTTATCATGTGTGAGGTGTGCATGTGAATAGTTGTACGATCAGTGAACATGCTCTTGGTAATGTGTATGCAATGCTCTTGGTTGTACGATGATTATGATGTATTTCCGCTTACATTTGTAGGGACATCTGATTAAGAACCCCAGCACCCAAAGGGCGAAGAGTTTGCTTGAGATTCCAAGTTCTCACCGTATAATAATAAGTGGCACACCAATCCAAAATAATCTTAAGGTATTACCTCTGACATTTAATGTTGGGCAATATCTTTTCATCTATGAATATATTCTTCACTCCTAATACCACCTTTGGATTCCATTTTGTTTTATAGGAATTGTGGGCTCTCTTCAACTTCTGCTGTCCTGGGCTACTCGGTGACAAGAATTGGTAAACACCTTCTCTCGAATTTAGATTTATCGGAGTACCTTTACTAGCTTTAGATTATTAAGCCAAGCTTTAACAGGTTTAAGCAGAACTATGAGCATTACATTCTGCGTGGAACTGACAAAAATGCCTCTGATAGAGAACAGAGGATAGGTTCAACCGTAGCAAAGGTGAGGTTTCATTTCGAATAGGCTTGAGTGGCTTTTATTTTAGGGCTTTAGTTGAAGACGTTTTTTAGGTTTTAAACTTTCTCCTTCTTATCCTATCATCTGTTGTTGAATAATGCTATTTTCTATATTAATATTGAGTGCCTTCTTATAAGGTAGTGAATGAAAAGTCTTGATATATTATTGTCTCCATGCTAATAGCTATCGTCACTTTTAGCATGAATCAATTAGACATGAAATCTAGCAATAATTAACAGTACGGATTTGCCATACTTCATGCTTAGAGTCTGGATATTGTTAGTGTCAAATAGCCGTCCATCAGTTGAGGTAAGTGTATGCAAGCTTAGTTGCACCTAAAGAAGACCTTTCAAGTAAAATTTGTTGCTACAGTCTGTATGTTATAGATCTTACAGGTTAATTTGTTCTGGTTTACTTCCTTCTGATTAATAGAACTTGAGGGAGCATATTCAACCTTTCTTCTTGCGGCGGCTTAAGAGTGAAGTCTTTGGTGATGATGCTGAAACCTCCAAACTTTCAAAGAAGGACGAAATTGTTGTATGGCTACGGTTAACAGCTTGCCAGGTATAATCCATAAACACGTAAATACAGTTATTGTGTTGGTCTAATATTCTTAGTCTCATAGAATTATCTCTTTGTTGCAGAGGCAACTGTATGAAGCTTTCTTAAACAGTGAAATTGTTCTGTCAGCTTTTGATAGTTCACCTTTAGCAGCTCTAACGGTAAATTGAAGCTCTTTTCTTGTTTTTTGGATCAAGTATATGTGCTTTTATCCAGTAAATTCGTAAAACACATATGGACTAAGTTTAAGATCTTTATAAACTTTTCTTAGTTTTTTTCAGTATATTTTCTGTTCAAAATCTTATCTGTTTCTTAGAATTAATTTAGCTAAATAGCTGGCAGCTTACCGTTGTTGTTTTGTTACGAAACAGATTCTGAAGAAAATATGCGACCACCCGCTTCTCTTGACTAAGAGGGCTGCTGAGGATGTCCTGGAAGGAATGGAATCAACAATGACTCAAGACGAAGCAGGAGTGGCAGAGAGGTTGGCTATGCATATTGCAGACAATGTGGATACAGATGATTTTCAAACCAAGAATGACAGTATATCTTGCAAGTTGTCATTCATCGTGTCACTTCTGGTTAGATCGCATTTATGATTTCAATTAATGACATTTCATTTTGTTGGTTTTTGAGTTTGACTGACATCCTCTTTACCTTGTCATTCAGGAAAATTTGATTCCAGAAGGGCACCGTGTTCTGATCTTCTCCCAGACACGCAAGATGCTTAATCTTATCCAGGTTTGTTGCTAACTTCACTCCTCTTCAACTGTTTTTTCGTTTTTAACTTTTAAGGTTTTTTTATGGGTTACATTTGAAATTTTCAGGAATCTCTTACCTCCAACGGTTATAGTTTCTTGCGAATTGATGGTACAACAAAAGCCCCTGACAGGTTGAAGACTGTTGAAGTGAGTTTTTTCTCTTCCCAAGCACATTACATTTAATTTTTTCCCTTAAGTTATTATTTCTTGTCTTCACGCTATCAAATTTTTCTAAAACCTTAATATTTTCCAGGAATTTCAAAGTGGTCATGTGGCTCCTATATTTCTCTTGACATCTCAAGTTGGTGGTCTTGGCCTCACTCTGACGAAGGCAGACCGTGTGATTGTGGTTGATCCTGCATGGAACCCAAGGTACTTGCTTCTATTGACTATTCTTTCAACAGCACATGTGTAATTTTTTTGTGTGTAAAATATAGTGCTATCGATGTGTTTATCAGAATTCTTCATCTCTAGCTTGTTGAAGATAGACTTACAAATTGAAGCAGCACAAGTTTGGTGTCCTGTTTTTGTTATATGTTTAGCCTCTTTGAAGTTATTATGTGACATGGTTGATGAAATATATGCAGCACTGATAACCAGAGCGTTGATCGAGCTTATAGAATTGGGCAGACCAAGAATGTCATCGTGTATAGATTAATGACCTCGGCAACTGTTGAAGAAAAGATCTACAGAAAGCAGGTCCGTGACAGTTTTTGTTTCTCGGTTGTGTAATAGCTGAATTTGATATACGTATGATATAAATACCCTTCGATATACGCCTATGTAGGTGTACAAGGGAGGCTTGTTTAAAACTGCAACCGAGCATAAAGAGCAAATCCGCTACTTCAGCCAGCAGGTCCAATCTCAACTGCTGTCTATGGCGGTCTAACTGTTTTCTAGTTCGTCCTTTGTTTGTTTTTAATGCTAATATCAAATGATTTCTCACTCAGGACCTTCGAGAACTCTTCAGTCTTCCCAAGGGAGGCTTTGATATTTCACCAACGCAGCAACAACTATATGAAGAGCATTATAACCAGATCAAATTGTAAGCAAAACCATCAATTCTGAGCAATAAAAGTGTGTCCTTATTTCAAAAATTGATTCACTTATCTTTGCTTAATTATGTAGAGATGAAACTCTAGAATCCCATGTTAAGTTCCTGGAAACTCTCGGTATAGCTGGAGTCAGTCATCACAGCTTACTCTTCTCCAAGACTGCTCCTATACAACCAATTCAGCAAGACGAAGTAGAAGAAATAAGGTGAATCTTTTGTCCTCTCGCAATTCGAAAACGACTTAAAAACAGTGTTCCTTCCATCTTCAAATCATGGTTATGATTATTTCATCTTCACACTTTATTTTCAATAAAAAAAAGGAGAGGAATAACAACATCGTCATATGTGGGGCGCCCATCAGCAAGTTCTTCACAAGACACTGTGATCAATGGGTATTATTGCTAACCATCAATACAACCTTTTTGTCTAATTTAGCTGTTATGTTTTTTGTAATAAATCTCTCGTATCGATTTGGAAATTATGTTTTGCTGACAGGGCTGAGTATGCTTTCAAACCAAAAGATGTGAAACTGGACAAGAGAATCAACATCTCCCCAGTCGGCGACAAAGAATTGACAGAAAGCGAAATCAAAGCAAGAATCAGTCGGTTATCTATGCTGTTCGAGAACAAGGTAACAGACATTGATGGATTCGTGTAATATCAAGAAAGCTTCATAATGTTTATTAACTCTAAAATGTCTTCTCTGTCTCACAGAATACAATCTCAAGGCTACCAGATGGGGGTGCTAAAATAAAGAAGGAGATTGTTGAATTGACTCGAGAGCTTCGAAACAAAAAAGCAGCACAAAGCAACCGTATGCCTCAAGTGATAGACTTGGAGGATATAAGTCAGAAGATGGACAGAGGATTGAATCTATAGAGTAAGACACAAGTCAAGAAGCAAACAAAAAACAAACAACTTTGGTCTTTGTGAATTTAGAAGTCAATTACCAAATGACTTAAGGCACAGGATATCAACGTTATTGATACGTTTTCCAGGGTGTGTTTAACCTAATTTTATCTTTTAATCTCAATCAGAGTAAAAGATTACCAAAACCTTTTAATGAACTAATTTATTGAAAAAGAAGAGTAAGTTTTGAAGAACAGAGATATTTAGTATTCCCTCAGTTATTTTTTAAATGTTTCTTCACACATATTAAGAAAATGAATAAATTTGATGTTTTAGCTTGGAAACTTTATTAATACTCAATTTACACGTTTTTCTTCATGATTTTGGCACAGGAAAAATCTTACTGTTTTATGCAGTAACAAATGAAATTTAGTGGATTCTACAAAATACCTTAAAAATTTATTGCTGAAGTCACTCTAGCCCGATTTTATGACATAATCAACTTTAGGTAGTACCACAAAAAACTGGTTACAAAAATTACTATTTTCATACATACCATCTTAAATCATAAAACCAAATCTTAAACCTAACCAGAACACTCACATTTTTTTTCTCTTAAAACCGAATGGAAAGAGACCAAAGTGGGAGAAGAACGTGAAAAACATTTTCTAACTCTTCACAAAAAGAAGACAGAGCTCCAAAATTTGTCCCTCTCTAAAAAAGAGCTCTTCACACATCCTAAACTGACACATTTTTAAAGCTTTTTTGAAATCCTCACAAAAATCAATTACAATTTACACAACTTACAAATTCTTGGGATTTTGATTTTGGGTGGGGTTAAAAAAACTACTAGTAGTAAATAACATTAGTTGAAACTGAAACTAGCTGTGCGGCTCCATCTCCCTTTCAAGTATTCCTCAACAGAGATACTACTAGCTTCAGGGCTACTATCAGAAGCTGCATCATCTTCCAAATCAAGCAACGCCAGATTTATGTGCGATTCTATATTTGTCACGTACGCGGTTTCCACTTCTGACGCTCTAACTTGTTGCTTTCCCCACTCTGTAGCTTCCTCATCCCCTTGTAAGATCCTTAGCACCTGTGAATTAAACCCCAAAAAAAAAACTCCCACAAGTAAGCAATGAGAAGCAAATACTTAGGTAGACTTGTAGACAGTTGATACATAGCTTACAATGCGGATTTGTGGACGGTCCTGCGCTGTGCGTTTGATGCATAGCGTGGCAGCTAACAATAGTTTCTCAATTAGATCGTTGTTGTTATCAGTTTCTAGACTTGGATCCAGTAACTGAGCAAACTTGCCACTCTCTAGAATTGGGGTTGCCTGGGAAAGAGATGCAAATTAGTCATTTCAACAAGTAACACTGCTTCTTGTTTTTGATTGCATTAACGGTATGAAAGTAGGTAAATGTGAAATTGTGAACAATTATGCTTACCCACAAGACGAGGCTCTCCTGGCCTTTAGATTGGTCAGTGCAGATTGGTTTTCTACCCGATAGGAGCTCGAGCAGTACAACACCAAAAGCATAAACATCAATCTTGTCAGTTACCTTACCATGCATGAAGTACTCTGGTGCTAAGTACCTGTCGAAGAGCAGAAGTTAAAAAGGAAGACTGATAGAGCAATGAGGGTTAAAGGGAAGATGTAAAGAAGGCAGTTTTAATACCCAAAAGTCCCGGCAATACCCCCACATGACACGTGCTGTGATGCACTCGTAGCCAGGCTGGCAAATCCAAAATCTGAAAGCTGAACCAGTACATTATAACAATGTTAATCACAAAAGAAATGTCAGGAAGCTTTTGTAGTGCAGTTGCATCAATGAATGGACTTAGACTGAGATTGAAATAAGGCAGTACCTGTGGTTCAAAATCATCTGCCAAGAGAACATTTGAAGATTTCACATCTCGGTGAATCACTTCAGGATCATGATCATTATGTAGATAGTCTAGTGCCTCGGCAACACCCACCGACACTTTATACCTCTCCAGCCATCCAAATCTTTTTGCATCTTTTTTGTTGCCTAAATCGACACAAAATCAAGAAATGAGGAAGGGTCAAGGAAGACATTTCAGTCGAATGAGAAATTCAAAAGGACTATCAAATGTAGTTTATTCACCATGGAGGTTCTCTTCAAGGCTCCCTCGTGGTAGATAGTCGTACAGCAGCATCAAATTATTATTCTCAAAACAGAAACCAAAGAGAGAGACTATATTCTTGTGATGTACACTTGTAATGACTTCGATCTCCAGTATAAATTCTTTCAAGACATCGAGACAAGGCTTCAATAATTTGACAGCTAATTCCCTTCCATCCGCTAGATCTCCTCTATAAACATAACTGTTACCACCTTCTCCAATCAAGTTTTCTGGAAACAGGAAAAGAATACATCCATAAGCGACGGCTGAAAAGCAAGCCAGACCACAGCTAAGCCAATGATAGAACATGGAAAGAGACATACCAGATGCGAAGTTCGAGGTAATTGACAAAACTTCCTCGTATGTGAATAATCTACATGTGGAAGAGTATCGTTCATGTAGACCCTCCAGCTCTTCCGGAATGGTGTTTGATCCAATGCAGGGAGAAAGAGGAGACTGCATAAGCTCAGAACCGGATCGTGAAATGGAAACATCTTCACCATCAATACTAGAAGAGTAATCTTCATCGCAACCAGAATCGCTCTTTTTCTTATCCAGATAGATTACAGCTTCCGAATGCCGACCTCGCAGCTTCGAAACCCACTGAAGTACAGCCTTCTTAGCAGAAACTTTGGTCCAGCTTTTTCCATGACTATAAAGCCCACGAAGAAAACGCCAACCTGGTCCTGGCTCATGTGGATCTGAACCAGTCTCATTTGCTTGAATTGGCACTAAAGCCAACGAATTATCTACAACTAAGCTTTCTTGAGATTGTAAAGATGAACTGCGAGTAGTTCTCGTCCAGCGTGAGCTTGTCCTTGCAGGGCTAAAATTGTTTCCAATCTTTGCCGCTTCAAGAGCAATATCTGGTGATCCACAAACTAAAGAAGGAAGATTCATGAGTGGGCCATCATCAACACCTGCAAATCCCAAAAAAAAAAAAAAAACTTACTTTAACATACCAAACATTAAAAACAATTGACAAAATCAGCAATTATCAATCAGAAACTAATCCTTAAAACATACCATTGGTATTAGCTACTCTGCGGAACATGATTTTGCCACCTTTAACTGCAAAAACAGAGACATCCTTTGAAAGATTCCTAGCACAATACTTAGCTAAAGAAGCTGAAGAACGGATCTTGTGATGTTTCCTAGAGGAACCAACGATTAAACTTGTTGCTCCACAGGATTTCACTTCTTGTACAAGAACTTTTCTAGCTGACTTCCCTTTAAAAACCTTTAGCTTTAAATCTACCTGTTACAAACAAACATGAAAGAGAGATCATCAACAAGCTAAACACTCAAAAATCATTTCAGAAAAGAAAAAAAAATCAAAACAGCATTTGCTTAAAAAAAATCTTGCCTGTTTCAAGTTGCAGAAGCTCTCATAAACACCAAGCATAGTATCAAAACTTCTCACTAGCGAAATTAGTGATGCAGCTGAGCCCTCTACACAAGAAGATTTCAAAATCAGAATCTCAAAAAGAAAAAAAAAAGGAGAAAGAGATTTCTCAGATCGAAAGGAAGGAGATGAAGAGAACGAACCAAGAGAGTAGTCGAGGACGTGAAGAGCAACGATTCGATCTCCGGGACGCGCTACATTCACTAATGACCATGTAAGCACCTCTCGACTCCATTCATCGGGCTTTACTCCGACGATTAACAACGCCGAACCCTCCGCAACTGGTTCCTCCACTTCGGCGACTCCGCCTCCTCCTCCTCCTCCGCCGGTAGGTTTCATCAAAAGCGAAACGATTCCTCCCGAGATTCCCCCTTTGCCTTCTCCCCACGGTCAAAAACTAGCGATTAACAACACATACACACACACATACACTTCTCTCTCTCTCTCTCTCTTTCTCTTTGGTGTGTGCGTCTCTGGTTTGTCGTATTCCTCTTGGGCAAAGGGAAAGAGAGAGAATCACGTTAACTGTCTCCGGGAGAAAAGTGAGAGAGAGAGAGAGAGAGAAAGAGAGATGTTTTTGGTGTGTCCTCTGGTTTGAATGAATCTAGACCGTTGATTATTCTCATGATCCGATCATTACTCTTTCTTTTATTTTTTTAATTTAACACATAAAAACTACTATTAATCCGAGATATTTTGATTTTTTACGCTAATTAGACAAATAACCATAAAAATAACACTATTTAACAATTTAGAAATGATAAAAAATAATATAATACACTCATCTTCGTAACAAAATAATTAGAAGCCAAAAAAATAATTTACAAGTAATTTGAAAATTTAATTAACCGAAGATTTTCTGTCAGATCTAAAGATTGACAAAATATCCGGATCCGAAAAATCGAATCAAATCGGAAAGGTAAATCTGAACTCGAATCCAAATCTTTATAATATCAGAACAAATTTTAACTTCAATACTCAAAAGAACCGGAACCGAATTCGAACCGAACTGGAAAACAAATTAGTATTCAAATACATATTTCCCTTATTTTTATGGGCAATTCTCAAATATAGCACACTTTCTCATTTTTTGGACACATTTAGCATGTGGCTTAGAGTTTTCCACATGTAGCATTTTTAAAATGTTAGAATGACCATTTTACCCCCGACCATTTTTAAAATGTGGCTTAGGTTTCTCATTTTTCCTAAACCCTAAACACTAAACCCTAAACACTAAACCTTAAACCCTAAATCCTAAACCCTAAACCCTAAACCCTAAACCTAAACCCAAAATTAGACAAGGGTATTTTCGGTATACCGTGTGTTAAATATGTTAGGGTTGAAAATTTTAGACTTGTATGCTTGGCCAAAAAACACAAAAGTGTGCTATGTAAGGGAATTTCTCCATTTTTATTTAGTTTTGTGCAATATTTAATAAAATAAGTTTTAAGAAAAAAAAAGAAAAGGAAATAATTAGCGAAAAGCACGAGGGGGAATAATAATGGATGGACAATGGACATCGCCATCATTCCCATTCTCTTTCCCTTTTTTTTGGCTTTTAATTTTATATTAAATGTCATTATCGTTCATATCTCATCACCTAAAACTCATGCATGTTTTAATTTTCAATGCCTACTCCTTTTGTTTTGGTTTTAATATTTTGAAACTATATAATTAAATTTAGCTAAAAGTAGAGGACAGAACCAATCCGTCGGTGCACGAATGAAGACTGAAATGTCTTTGTTATTCTTATTATAAGGTTTGATTTTGAAATTGTGTTATATTTTTCCCAATACTCTGGTATAAAAAAACCATATGTATTTTCAAATCATGGAATATCTTTTTAACTAGTGAATGCTGAGTATAATAAAATATATTACGAAAAAAGAAATTGTCTGGAGGTTGTTTTTTTAGAACAAATTAAGAAAATCACAGTGATAAAAAAAAGGTGTGGTTTAGTGAAAATATATTTTAGAAAGAATTACTAAAGACACCCACAATGGAGTCTCTCAAAGAAAGTTATTCATCACAAAAAATGATATTTTAATAGGAGAGTACGAGAGACTCTTGGAGAAACTCCTATCGTGAATTAAATGTGTATGACTAGTGCCAATTTATTTTTAAGGTAAGATAAATAATTATTACCATATTTACATTGGGATTAGGGAATCAGAAAAGCAAAACAAAAACTAAAAAATCATTCTCTAGATTATGTCTTAAAAGATATATAACTAAATTACTTCAGCTGTTTCCAATAAATGTTAAGGTATGTGATCGAGTTAGGTAAAAAAAACATATGAATATATGTATATGAAGCCTTCCACTAAGATATCGCCAATGATAATGATTTGAGTCTTTTTGAAGAGAGGAATCCCAAGTCTAAAAAACATAATATTACTAACCCACGCAAGGTAGGTTTTCATAAAATATACTAAAGCTTTAAATAAAGAAACTAAGGATGTTATTAAATATCGCTCTATTGCTTTTCCATCTAGATTCAAATCCATACGGATTGTATGAATTGTTAAAAGTATGAATAAAACTTACTAGTCTTTAAGAAAAAGACTAGTCTTTATGATGATCTTCTCGATTACATTTTGGATCCTTTTTATTTTGAAATTTACTGTGTTGGAAGAAAAGGGGGAAAAAAGAGACCATTCAAAGTTTACATGGTATACTAATAAGTCTAACACGACTCACGACTCGAATCTTTATTTTAAAAAATCATACCCCTCGAGAGTTAAGACCAAGAGGTATAAAAAAATCGAAGAAGAGAAAACGGATCCACACTAACTCAGTATTACAATAACAAAATCAAAAAACTATTGAAGGATTAGATATGTGTAATCTCTGGTGGTGGGCACGATTCAGAGTAGCACGTGAAATATTATATTTGATAATAATCCAGCTAACCGTGATCTACGCAATCAATTTCCAGGCCAAAAGTAGCCGTTAATTATTATTATTTCGTTAATTTATAACCTAATCACACTATCAAAACTCAAAGTATTTAACAATTATACAACACTAAACTTCGTATTAAAACTATGATTAAGATATATCCAACTAAATGCCTCAATGTATTGACCAAATATGACATCCAATGTGAAGAGAGGACTATATAAGTATATATCAAACTTTTAACCCGGTTAGGAATCTCATAGTAAAAATATTAATACTAGTAATTAACAAATTCCATTTTAGACAAACTGTGACAATATGTTCTTACCGTTTGAGACAATGAACAATGATTGGATTCACACTAATTAATTAATCAGAAGCTAAGTATATAAAAGTAGGAGGGATTATTAAAAGTTACCGTTAGAGTTACGGTTAGGGCAAGCGTTAGCAAAATGTGATGGATCACCACATGAGAAGCACCTTATGCCACTTACTGGCTCTCCAGTTGCGGATACAAAGCTTGTTCCGGCGCCACGCCTACCTCCGCGGCCACGACCACGGCCGCGTCTATTGCTTCCGCCGCTATTAGACCCTGTTGATGCATTCCCAGTATTGTTGCTGATGCTATCTTCCCATCTGTTTACCAGCAGTGCAAACCAAAAAAAAAAATCATGGTGTTGAGTTCAATGGACCAGACTTTCAGTGATTTATAAAGTACACAAGAACGGATCTGAGCAAATAAATTGTGGTAACAAGCGGCTCTTACGCGAAGAAACTGCAGCCTTGTGATTGACATGAGAAGAATTTCCTTCCTCTGTTAGCCTCTGTGTTGGCTGTACGAAGAACACATGGTGTTCCACAAGTGCTGCACGATACTGTACTTTCATCTGCATTATGATAACGATGTTGTCGGAATCAAATTTACATGTTGATACGGACTATCTGATCTAATTAGCTATGCTTCAAATTTACATGTTGATACTGCCAAAAGGGTTTAGAAAAACGGATGATCATTACCGTTTCTCGGATTTGTTCCATTAGGACGAGGATTTCGAGGTCCTGAGTCCCGTGAGGGACAATTAGCAGAAGTATGTCCCCGTTGTTGACAGTGTATGCAGACATTATTCTGTCTTGTGGTGCTTCCTTGGAAATTGTTTGACGCTGCAGCTGGAGCTCTCCTTGCTACAAAAACAAAATCATCGACAATATTTTTAAGCCTAAAGTTCTCTGACATGACTTGCACCTATACTATACATCAGTTCGTGCACTTTAACTGAAGACAGGAGACGATGAAGAGTAACTGTATGATGCCGAATACAAAACTAAGCTATTTTCTTTTACCGTTCGGTCTAACTACGTATTGTGTAAATACGAAGCGCTAACCTTGAGAACGGGATCCAGTTCCACATATGTCTATCAACTGTTTAAGAATGTCATCACAGCCACCGACACAACCTGATCACAACAAATCAGCAGCGGAATTTATATGGTGAACTATTAAAAGATATGACAGCAAATTGGTTGCAAATCTCTGAAAAATATGCATATACCTAGGTGATTAATATCAAAGCCTGGTGGAATTCCAATCTGACGGAACTTGAAGCGTATCTTGTAGACAGGACCTATAGAGAAAAATTGCACCATTTTACCACAATGACGATTGTTTCACATATAACTGTTGTGTGATCCAGGTGTGGCATAGTTGTTGCGGCCGTACCTGGACCACAGGATTGACAAACATCAGTAGTGACAGAAGCTTCCAGTGTAGGTCCAGGAAGCCAGACTGCATTCCGACACTGAAGAACAGCAAATGCGTTAAATTGGTAGGCGCAAGCAAGGATATTATCATAAGCGAAGAAGTATTGAATTTGAAAGGTCAAATATAAGATGATAACTTGCAGAAATAAGGTGAAAATACAGACAGCTAAAAAAGTATAAAGTTTGCATCAACTCTAGCAGTATGTAAAGAGCTGTAAAATGCTGACCTGAGGATAATTCATGCATCCAACCATGAAATTGCCATCCTGCAAAGACAGAACATATAGACTGTTTGACATTTGGCTCCCGCCCACGAGAAGGAAACAAGCGATTTTTGACGGATTGTATAACTACCCGGTTCTTCCTGAGGGCCATATCTGATTCATGGCAGAGATTGCATCGGCGGACAACTTCACCAGCTGTCTGATTTTCACCTTCATCAGTGTTATTAGATCTGCACATGCAGTATCATATGTATTATGACAGTAAATACTTACGCAGTACTTGAACAAAGCAACGAGATTACCTTTCAAAGAATATTGTCATTGCTTCTAGGAGCTTTGATTTTTTGACTCTCGCCTGCGAGCATTATTTTTGTGAATGACAAATATAAATAACGGCTTTTAGTTTCAGTCTACTGTGCTAGTTACAGCATAAGAAAAATAGAGAGAGAGAAAAACAGATTTGGCCATGGAAAGAAGGCATTTAACGATCAAAAAAGCTCACTCACGTCTAAGAAACAAGCTTTCATTTGCTGCAAACAAGTTTCAAGAACTTCAGCTTTAGTCTTGCTGCCAACACTAACTTCATTCATGTCATGTTCCATGATGGCTCTAAGATTTGGTTTCCAAAGTTCATATCTGAGAGAGAAACAATAAAAGATTAGCGACAAAAAAAGACGCAGATCAAATACTTTAGAGGTTCCTTAACAGTGTCTTGACACAAATTAGGTTCCCCAAATTTATAAGCCCTTCATATAAGACTAGATATTCTTTTATCAGTTTCCTCTTTTACAAAATAACTATGAAGAAAAGCCACGAAAAGAGCCTCTAAGTTGTTTTGGACACAAAGAAAGCTGTTATTAAATCACAATCAGGCTTATACATACCCCATGTCATCATATCCCATAACAAGCGCCTCGCCCTGAAATGAAATCAGTACAGTAAGCTAACTTCAGAGACATTGCACAAACATATAGCGCTAAATAGAGAAATAGAACTCCAGAAAATAAAGTTAATTAAGATATTTATATAGTTTACAGCTCAGAAAGTACTACCACTGTATAGATACACAGGTTTACTAAAACTCCACCCAATAAAATTCATCAAGATGTTTATATAGTTTCAAGTGCAGACAACGTTGGTCTCGCAAACAAACTTTAAAAAATCGCCACCAGTTCCTTATTTTAAAGTTTAGGCTTTCCGTCAACTTCAAAATGCAGTTGTACTGCATGCTGCCACAGATCTATTAGGAGCCAGGAATCTGGACTACAGCTAGAGTATAAGCTTCCTATTCTAAAGGCCTTCTCGCAAGTCGCAACACACATTTCATATCCACTAACAACCATTTTTTCTTGAGTAGTAGTAAATTTCAGAAAATGCACTTAACCTTCAAGAAGAGCACCACCCTTTACGTCAAAAATATTTATTCCAACTAAAGCTAATGCTAAGAGACGCAGATAAATTTTGAATAGCTTTTGAGGATATGAATAGCACTAATCAAACTTAATAAACATTCTAAATGGTTGACCAATATCAACCCAAAAATATAGTACAGAAGTGAAAAATGACAAGGGGGAAAATTTAGAAAGTTTGAGTATCATATCAGCTAACCAGGTTGGTTGGAGAAAACCGCGTATTAGTGTCCTTTGTAGCATAACCCCGATCAAGGAGTTTCTTTATGTGGTCGTGCATTGTCGCATCGGTGCCAATGCCTGCCTAACATTCACAAGAAGGTAGGAGAAAAATAATTGCAGATATGATGAAATGAGAATTTTAGGGACTGGTGAACAAAAATATGCAAACACCGTCAAGAAAAGGCGTTGTTTTAATCACCTTGTCCATGCAACTCAGCAAGTCAGCTTCACATAAAAGCGGTGGTGGTCTCGTAACAGCTGAGTCAAGAGTCAAAGTTGTTGGGATAAACTGCACATCAACAATGTCAGAAACTTCATCAAATTGTCCTGGCAGTAAGAATAAAGTAGCAGGGTAAATGAGAAAGTCGAAAGAGTCAATGTTAAACAGAATTTCAAGCAGTTGAGACAATCTCCAAAGGAGAAATAGTAAGCCACTTAATCATGACTGAGAAGACTGTCAGGAGGTACTATAAACCTCAGCTCCCTGGACACAGTTTAGTGGCTTTGTCCTTTTAGATAAAGCAGACTCTGGGTCTTTCTACACATCAGTAGCAATAACTTTTTGAGCCACTAGCAATAATAATGATAGCGGTTCTACTTTCAACTAGAAACCACAATGCGGAAAGTTATGCCACTCAACTGGATTATAATTTAGTAGTTAAGAAATGTAACTTACAAGCAATGAAAGTAGCGTACTCAAAGGAGGCTTAGCAGAGATATAAAAATAAACGACCAATTCAAAGAAGATAGAGGAAAAATTGTGAGAATCACAGACCTGCTGCCCTTTTTCATACACTGGAATCACTGAACCACCCCATGATTCAAAGCGGTACACCTCAAGATAATTTTTCTGGTCACACAAAGTGAAAGAAGGTCAGTATTCAATTAATTAATGAGGAAACAAGTAGGCAATAGATATGCATGCAAAAACAACAACTAAATCCACATATGAACAGTTAAAGAAAACTTTTGGCTAAGTTCAAAACTTAACATTAAAATTGCCGTCAGATCAGATGAACAAGACCTGCAAACTTATCTAGTCCTTTCTAGCACAAAAATGTAAGCCAAATAATATGCACAACACCCATTAATCATTAATTTTTCTTTCACTGCCAAAACAAGGAAAAAACTTAACAAGCAAAGCAGCTTTACATTTTATTCCACAGAAGTTAAGACTTTAAGGTAGCGAGTGAAGATCTTACAGCTAATATTGCTCTCCCCGATGCAGAAAAGCGCTCACCAGCAATATCAATTTCGACTGTAGTTTCAGCAGCAACTGCTGGCTGGGAAACACATGCTAGGTAATGGCGGACAACTAACTCATATACATTCTGGGATAGTGGAAAAACAAAATAAAAAACAATATCAGACCTATGCTTGGATATGCTATTGCTAACAAAACATGCAGCCATACTTACAAGGTGATCTCTGCTCCAGTTAGACTCTCCGCTAGAAAATTTTGTTGGGTGAATGGGTGGGTGAGCCTTGTCATCATGACCACCATTCCCAGGGTTTCTCCAGAGGCCCCCTTCAGGATCCAATAACCTTTGCGCATATGGACCCCATGCAGGATGTCTTGTTTGTTCCTCCACCATAGCCTAGACACAACTAGAGATCCTAAGATACTAAAATTACAAACATCCTATTAACCTTGTTGGCTCATATAAAAAGTTTCCCACCCGTAAATCAGTCCTGCTCGAAAAAGAATCGGTCTCTGTACGAGGATAGCTGATGAAACCAGCCTGATATAACTCTTCTGCCACCTGTCCACACATTGTTGGTTGATGTTATTGATCAGAGAGATCTAGTTACTATTCAAAAAGCCAATCGGTCTACAAGAAAGCAGAAAACTATACAAAACTAAAGCAAGATGCAATAGGACCTAATGATTTTGGGCAACAAGCAGTCCTATTACGCCAAAAATACCATATGAAACTTATCTGAACAAATCTAATACTCCTTCAGACCTTCATGGTGTGTTCTGAACTCAGGCGGAAGTATCTTGATGCGCGTTTCTCAAGTTCAATGGTGTTCAAAGGATAAGGAGGATATTTAAATTTTTCCCTTGGATGCGGGACATTCATTACCTGGAAGGAGATTATAAGGGATACAAAATATTAAGTAGAAGGCAAAGCATCAAATGATAAAGATGTTTCTTTTTTGACTCACAGTGGCTGTAGGTTCCTGGAGACACATCTCATATAATATGACAGCTGAAGCATAATCAAAGAGGTGACCACGCCTGTAATAAAAATAACATCAATGACACATTCAAGGAGAATAGACTGGGAAAAAACAATAATTATGGAAGTTGAAAAAAGTACATCCAATTAAAGGTGGCAAGGCCTTCTTCTGATTTATGAGAACAGTTGATTGTCCAAAATTCTTCTGGTTCATGTGCCTGGATCTCCCAGTATCGCTCCACAATAAAACCAAGGGTAGGAAACTGCAATTGAAGCAGAAAAAAAGATCAAACCAAGTTGCACAAAAACACTACATACCTCTGTCTCTGATAGACATAACTGAATTGATAGTTCTGAAACTAATGGTATCGCAATTACCTGACAAGGACCATAACTTATAACACGACTCCTCTCCTCACCCGTTGAGTCAATAGAGAACCTATCTCTCAGCAGCATAGTCTGAAATCTAGTGAAAGAAGCACCAATGCGCAGGTCTATTTCCTAAAGTATTCAAAAGATAATATTAGCTAAGACAGATTACATATAGAATACATACGCATAGATACCGCAGGAAACTCAGAGAAACTCACCTGTCTAGCATCTACAGCCTGAGCAAACAATTGATTAGGATCCCTCAGATTTTGAACTGCTTGATGAATTTCCCTAAGAATTCCAATGCCACACATGATTAGTCTCGGTTCTTTGGCTTGAATTTTGAAATAGAGTGAGCAGTACAAAAGATACGAAAAATAGCGTGTTTAGCATTCTATACCTGTCAATTAAGGCAGAGAAATGAGCCCTCCGTATAACAAGATTGTGTTTGACAGCTCTGCAAACATCTACAACTTCAAATGCAATGTTTTCACCTTCCCTATCACAATCAAGCCACAGCACAAGCCAATCGCTTCTCCTTGCTTCCTCCTCCAATGTCTTCTTAATATCTTTTTTGTCCTAACTCGCTCAAAACCAAAATTCAACAAAACTCAAAAATTAGCATAGCCACCTTCATCACATAGCGAAACTGGCCCCATTTTCTACAATTGCAGTTGTTAAAAAACTCAAGAACAACGAGAGAACCAAGCAACAATTTCTAGTAAGAGAAGAAATTGACCAAATCAACTATCCAGAATTACACATAACCTACAAATTAGGCATTCACGCACACACACGATTTACAAGTTTATTGCTTATACGAGACATCGAATACCTCGGGAACGTATTTCATAACCGGAGCTTGGTAGAGATCTGCCGGGTCACAGGAGTGCCACTTGCGAAAACGATCGTCGAACTCAAGCTCCATGAGGTGGCCGATGACGGAGGTCATCAGCATACGACACGGCTGGCCATTGATGGCGTAATCGAACTCAAAGATTTTGTTATACCGAGACCTTCCCTCCCGAGTCCGGAAACTTCCACGGGATAAAATCCCCGCCACTGACTTCGCTACTGACGGTTTCTCCGCCACGTTCAGCACCGTCAACGGCCCACCGCCTCGTCGCGACATTCGTCGGAGAAAAGCCCTAACGTTTTTGCAATTTTGGATTATTTTCTCCACTAAATTTTCCCGCCCTTGAGCAGGCGCTACTTTGACATTCCCCCAAAAATACATAATGGTCATAAATTGGTGGGGAACTTTTACGAAATTACAAATAAACCCCATTTGTTTTGCTATATTGCTTTCGGGGCCGATTCAAAATTTCTAATTTTGTGGATGACCCAAAAATTTACTAATTGTATCGTTAAAAGCTATAGTTTACCACATTATAATAATACAATTATAAATACATTATAAGCTATAGTTTATGAGATTAGATTTAGGTTTACTAATCTAAAAGTCAACGTGTTGACTAAAATGAAATTTTCTCCGATTGCAATATCTCTTCTCATCGCTCTCCTCTCACCACCTTTTCTATCTTACGCCGGCGATTCAAGCACCGTCGGGGATGAATCTCCGCCATCTGTATGTATCGTCGGGAGTGGGATCGGAGGCTCCTCCGTCGCTCACTTCCTCCGTAACTACTCCGTTTCCACCGCCTTGGACCGAGCCCGGATCCTGATGTTTGAGCGCCATGAGATAGTCGGTGGGCGGATGAGGACAGTTACCGTCTCCGGCGATAAGTTCGAGGCCGGCGGTTCGATTCTTCATCCGAAAAACTACCACGCTCGGGACTTCGTCGAGAGGTTCAATTTGACGGTTCGAATGCCGACGGCGATTGAAGAATCTTCGGCGCTGGGAATCTGGAATGGGAAGAGGTTTGTCTTCAAAACATTTGGTTCTGTTATCAAATTGCCGTTTGTGGATAAGATCATCTCTTGGGTGAACGATCTGTACATATTCTTGCGTTATGGGTTTTCGCTGCTGAGAATGAGTAGCTTCATTGAGGTATTCTTCTATAAGAAACTCGGTTCTGCTTTTGTGGATCTTCTTGTGTGTTGACTGATGTACATTTCCATGGATGTAGAATACTGTTGATAACTTCTTGAAATACTATGAGAGAGTAGAATCAAGACCTATCTTCGACAATGTTGAAGGGATGCTTAAATGGTCTGGCTTGTACAATCTCACAAAGCTCACTCTACAAGATAAATTGTCTGAACTTCAGCTATCTCCATTGTTAGTGGACGAGCTGGTGACGGTAAGTTTTCTCGCAACTTCAGCTAAAAACTTCATATGGACTCTTATTTGCTACATGGTTCCTTGGCATGTCATGGACTGTGGTGATGAGAAATGCATTTGGTAGAAACTGTAACATAAGATATACTCCGGTTACATTTGTTCGGTTATTTTGTTATTTTCAGGTTATTACGAGGATAAACTATGGACAAAGTGTACTCATTAGTGGATTAGCAGGTGCAGTCTCCTTGGCGGGTTCAGGGGGAGGATTATGGTCTGTTGAAGGTGGGAACTGGCAGATGGCTGCAAAGCTGATTAATCATTCAGATGTTACCTTACACCTGAATGAGAAAATCGAATCCATTTCACATCGCGGTAACTATTACGAGCTTAACTCCACGAAAGGAAACACCTTTAAGTGCGATGTCGCAGTAGTGGCTACACCGTTAGACGAGGTGGATATTCAGTTCTCACCTGTAATATCAATTCCCAAGAGGGAGTTACAACACACGCACGCAACGTTCGTGAGGGGACTTTTAAACCCTGTAAGTATCAACCTCTGTCTGGAGTTGGTGATGCTGATTATGTTCACATCCACAACTAATTTTTGATGATTTCTTTATGAATAAAGGGATATTTCGGGATGAAATCGGTTGCGGATATTCCAGCTTTGGTGGGAACCCTTGAAGATCCTCAAATTCCATTCTCATCCATATCGATTCTAAAGAAATATAGCGAAACAGATATGACATACAAGATATTCACCCGGCAACCTGCATCAGATTCATTGCTTGATGAGCTCTTCAGGTAGATACAACACAATCCGTGTCAGATTCATTTCTAACTTAGTTCTAATTCAGTTTCATTAAATCTTGCCACTCTTCCTCTTCCTCTTCCTCAAACAGTGTGAGAACCGAGACCATTCGCATGGACTGGGGTGCATATCCCAAGTACCACGCACCTGAAGTTTTTGCACCGTTCATATTGGATGATCATCATTTGTACTACGTGAATGCTTTTGAAAACGCGGCTAGCACGATGGAGACAAGTGCAGTGGCTGGTGAGAACATTGCCAGACTCATAATATCAAGGTTCATGACAAAGGAATCATCATCTTCCTCTGACACAAGAAGCTGTAGCTCTGGTCTGCACTCTGACTTATGAGTAAACTCACATGAACAAGGACTTTTGGCTGTGTTCTTTGGAGGAAGAATACGATTATATAAAGAAACAGAAATCTGTAAAAATTGTAACTTTTTGCTTCGTTTGTTTTCAGTTCGTGAATCAGACTGCTTCATTTAATACATCTTTTTTTTTTGTCTGCTTATATTTCATTTAATAATTCAATTGTACAAGGATAATTTTACAACTAGATGAGGCTTGAAACAGATGAGTAAGTAGGGAAGAAAAAAGATAAATTAGAGCCACTCAATGACATACTTTTTCTTCTCCATTTGTGCCTCTCTAGCCAGCGAATCAGCCACTTCATTGAGCTCTCTTCTTATGTAGTGAAAAAGGAACTGAGAAGGCTTTCCTACAAAACTATTTATATCATATAGGTAAGGGGCAATACCTCTGCTACTTGTGATATTATGGTCATGTACTGATCCCCATTTCTGAAGTGTATGATATAAATGTTGATTGTCTTCTAGGAATATGACTTTTTCATATCCTAATTTCCTCATTGCTTGTACTACTTCCCTGAGAGCTAGAGCCTCTGTTTCTAGTACAATGGTAACAGGTTCCACCGCCATTGATCCTTGTACAATTGGTCTATCTTCATCAGAGGACACCAGGATCCAGCCAATACCAGCATGTTCATTCGCAGATATCCAGGACGCATCCACAAAGCATTTCCAATGAGAATTGTCAGTAAGGATACATGGTTGCCTGCATTCTGGTTCTGAAGTGCAGACCATCTGGTCTTTTGATTCCTGATCACCTGAATTCTCTTCAGCTTTAGCTTCCTGTTGATATGATAACAGCCAATCCTCCATATTCTTCACTGCCTTTCGTATTACTTCTGGTATCTGGGGCTTCATGTTTTGATACAGAAGTTGGTTCCTCATCTTCCAAATTTGCCAACCAATGTAAGCTGATAAATGTCCTTCAAAACCATTCACCTGCAAAGAACTTTGTGTTACCCAAACAACATTTTCTTCTAATGTGTTATGCATAATTTGGTTTAAAGAGGGCTTATCTATAGGTGCCAGCTGCCAAATCTCCCTTGACACTCTGCAGTGAAACAGTAGATGACTTACTGTTCCAATCTCTTCCCCACATAACTGGCATATTGTATCCAATTTCATCCCTCTATGCTTGAGTTTGCTTGCTACCGATAGTCCCTCGTGTAAGACCCTCCACCAGAATTGTCTTACTTTTGGCTGAGCACACATCTTCCAGATTTGAGTAAAGATGGAAGCTCGCTGTTCTTCTACATAATTTTGTATCTGACTTTGACGTGTTGCTTCTTCATGGCTTATATGATAGGTTGTTTTGACTGTGTAAAGTCCACTCCTATCATATATCCATTCTATATCATCTTTACTCATAGTTAAGCTTGGTCTTACGCTCTTAACAATTGGAATATCTTGAGGGTGAATAAGCTCTACCAGCTTCTGGTCATTCCAACTCCTCTCATGTTCATTAAACAAAGAAGAGACTTTCATTCCATCAACACCAGTGGCAGCCTTTGGAAGTGGAGCCCTCAGTATCTCAGTGTTTAACCATTTATCCTTCCATAAATCAACTGTGTCTCTAGTCCCTATTATCCATTTTAATCCCTTTGCTACAAGATCCTTTACTTGATACAAACTCTTCCAAGCATAGGATGATCTCCTAGGTAAATCTGCATTCAACAAGTCACCTTTAGGGAAATATTTAGATTTAAAAACCCGAGCCAGAAGGGACTCAAGATGTTTCATAATCCTCCATATCTGTTTCCCTACTAGAGCTCTATTAAAATGCAATAGATCCCGTATTACGAAGCTTATCATAAAGGAATCTTTCCCTGAGGGTGGATCCATTTTGATCTAGTTCCATACTCCTAACGAAATTAACTCTTGCAGTAGATTCCATCTTTACCCTGACCCAGATTTCACCCGGATTAATACCCACTGGTTCTTGGATGCGCACAGTCTTCACCTCACCCAAAAGGCCTCCGATCTCCTCTATCTTTTGAGGATCCTGAGCATCATTAGGGATGTTGAGTATTTGTATCCAGAAGGTTACCGTTTTCATGAAGTCAGGTTGATTCCGGCGAGACCATTTGTCGATAACCACAATCCAGTCCCTAAAAGTCCACGGCCCGTTCTCAAGGACCGTTAGTAAGTGATGCTCCTCCTGAAAGAAGAACTGCACTGACCCATCATCATGAACTCTACCCGTCACCCTGCCTTCTAGTTTCCAAGCTTTAGGCAAAGTTATCTTCAGCACCGAAGGTCGATGATGATGCGGGTTAAGAACCCTAGCTACCAAACTCAAACGATTTCCTTCATCCTTCTTACGGTGTGCTTCAGCAGATAGGCGAAAGGTACTCTTCTCATAACCCAAGTTGAGGTGCTGTAGCGATTTCCACAGTTCCCTATCCGCCATTTCTTCTGTCTAGAGATGAAATTCGATCAAGATTTAGTAGTATTGCAAGAAAAAGAAGTAGAAATAGACCGCAATACAGCGGAGATTAGATCGCAGTAGTCACGAAGAACCCTAACAAAAGGGAAATCATTTAATACATCTAAAAATATTAATTTTGATAAGTCTAATTATATGGGTTTTTATTACATCATTTACGGATTTAAATTCTATATTCTTTTAACATTTTTTTATCCGCATATAGTTCGGATATATATATATATTTTCCTTTTTTGTCGATCTTATTTTTTACTCTCTGTTTTTCAAAAGTGTTTTAATTTTATTTCACAAAAAATGTTCTTTTATATTTTCGATGTAAATTTATAAGCAGAATTCTGGTTTTAACCTCACTATTTTAATGTTTTAAATAGAGAGAATTTTTTTTTAAAATTATTATAAAAGGTATATATGACCTTTTAACAATTTTCATGAAAATTGTGAATGATATTTTTGCCAAATGGGGGAGAGTATATTTTAATTCTAATGTTAAACGCAATAATATTAGTCGAGAAAGCCCATTTTTGGAAGAAAGACGCGTCTTCTTCTACTTTTTTAGTTTTTTTTAGACCACGCCGGTGTGCGAAGAAGTCGTGAATCAATCCGATCGGAGATGGGTTGTTTCAGCTGCTTCGACGGATCCCAAAAGCAACAGCGTAAGGAAGAAGAGAGACAAGCTTCCGCCGAAGCTCGTGCCAGAGCCGCCGAAGCTGCCATGCGAAGGTTCTTCTCTTCTTTTTTTCTCTTTTCCAAATTTCGAATCGCAGCTATTGAAAAAAATTGAGCCTTTAGGGTTTTATCGATCAATTCCATAAAACAACGTCTAATAGAATTAGTGAAAACATATAAAGTTGCAATGAATCAAAATGATTGAGGAAGTTGTTTGTTGATTTTGGGTTTTTTCACAGACAAGAACAGTTTGAAAAGTCAGCAGCTGGAAGAGCTGCACAAGCTCAGTTACAGCAAATGGCTAAACAATCTGCAAATACTAACAAAGGAGAGCCTGTTCTTAAGGTTTCTTTCTTCTCCTCAATTTTTGTATTTTAAAGAAGTTGTGATTTTTTTGGCTGATTTTAGCTTAAATCTGTGCAGTGGCAAATGACATAGCGATGAGATCGGTTTCGAAAGGAATCAAAACTTGTGAGATTGGTTCAAGATTTGCAATACTTTTTTAAAAAATGTGAATTCAATGCCTTGTTCTTTTCTTCCTTGATCATCTTTTGACATTGCCAAAATAAACAGAGTACAAGTTTGTATATGTACAGTAATAATCAATGGTTAAGATCACCTCTCTGTTTTGTTTTGAGATATGAAACTTTCATATATAGGTTGGATTGGTCAGTAAAAATTTGTTTCGGAATCTCATGTTCAATGAGCAGATAGCTTTAGTTTATTAGCATGTACCTCAGATTCATTTACACATTTGTGATTTATGAGAATTGTCTGATGAGACCGTTTTTAGTTGAAAACCTAATGGATCTTTGTCTTTTTAAGGACATGCTTCTTCGGTCTGACACAGATGCAGAGATGACCAGAAAAGGTCATGCCAAGCTTTTCAGGTAAAGCTTGGTACAGTTTCAGCATTATTAAGCCAAAAAAGTCTTTGGAAGTTGCTTGCTTTTCCATGCATATATTCTTTGTTTCTCTAGCGATTTTCGTAGATTCAGTCAAAACTTTCGTAAATCTGATTTGATAGACAGCATATCAAAAGACAAAGGGAAGGTATATGCGCTGTTGTTCTGTTCACATCAAGAGTAGTTGGTTATTACAACCCAATCTTTACCTCAAATAGTCTTACTTTGTGAGGCCTGACTCTGTTGAATCATCTCTTTCCATCAGAAAACTGAGGGCACATCATAGTGCGTAAAAGTTCGAGCAACCCATGTTTTCATAACCTCCAACATCTCTCAACTTTCTATTACCACGAACCCCAAACCGCTCAGTCCCGGTGGTCACAACTGAAATTTGCCACTAAAGGGGATCTCAGGCTACATCTTTGTCAACTCTCACTGCCGCCATTGTAATAGGCTCGTTACTTCTCTCAACTAGAGAGTAAAACCACTTTCCATCGGAAGAATATCAAGCATTCTCTTTAAAAAAAAAAAAAAAAATCAAGCATTCTCTGTTTTTCTGCGCAATAGTCTGTTTTGAGTGTTTCCACATTCAAAAGGATTGTTAGGGTATGCCCATCAAAGGTTATAATAGGCTTATGGGCACACATTCATAGGCCGAATAAGAAAAAAAATTAAAACAATCGGCCCATATAAGTGAACCGGTTCTTACGATTGATACCTTACGAATCGATTCACACCACGTGTCAACTTTTTTTTTTGGATCAGAACAATTTCAATTTCTGATCCGTTTTGGATCCGTTTCAGATCCGTTTTTTTGTATTTCGGTTTTTGGAACCGTTACGGATCCGTTTACGATATTTTTGGGTTTTGGATCCGTTTCAGATCCGTTTAAAATATCCCGCTCCGAACCCAAAATATCCGAAAATATCTGTTTCGGTTCCGTTTCAGATCCGTTTTTTTTTGTTTTTCAGTTTTTGGATATGATACGGATCTTTTTACGATTTTTGGAGATTCAGATCCATTTCGGATCTGTTTAAAATATCCCGATCCGAACCCAAAATACCCAAAANCCGCTCCGAACCCAAAATATCCGAAAATATCTGTTTCGGTTCCGTTTCAGATCCGTTTTTTTTTGTTTTTCAGTTTTTGGATATGATACGGATCTTTTTACGATTTTTGGAGATTCAGATCCATTTCGGATCTGTTTAAAATATCCCGATCCGAACCCAAAATACCCAAAAATATCCATTTCGTTTCCGTTTCAGATCTATTTTTTTTGTTTTTCAGTTTTTGGATATGATACATATCTGTTTACGATTTTTATAGTTTCGGATCCGTTTCGGATCTGTTTAAAATATCCCGATCCGAACCCAAAATACCCAAAAATATCCGTTTCGGTTTCGTTTTTTTTTTGTTTTTCAGGTTTTGGATATGATACAGATCTTTTATGATTTTTGGAGTTTCGGATCCGTTTCTGATCTGTTTAAAATAACTCGATCTGAATCCAAAATAGATGAATAATCTTTGTATGTTCATGAATTCTCATTGTATTGAATACAAACTTTTAAAAAATGTTAAAAAATATTTTTTTTATTCTTAAGAACCCCATCTTCAGGTTTACCAATGGAAGAACAAAATAGATACAAATTCATCACTATTCCTGACCCCACGAAAAATATATTAAAAAGTTCGTATGAACTCCAAGAAGGAATTCACTAATGCAATGCTCTTATGAGATAGACAGAGGTGTGCATCGGTAACATGTTGGGTAATGGTGAATAAGATCGGACATAATAGTATATGTATTTAAAATCATGTTTCCAAGCATATTTATAATAATAAATGTCGGATAATAATGGGTAAGAGTCCTCAACTAAGGAATTTGTTGGATAGCTAAAATTAATGCCCTAACTCATACTAGATACAAAAATGGGATAACAATATTATATAACAATATATATAACTCATACTATATATATTAAAATCATATAACAATATTATAGTATTTTTAGAAATTTCCTACAAAAACACTTAATAAATTGAAAATAAAAAAACAGTAAATATAAAAATAATATTCTATAATTTATAGGTCGCGTTTTAATTTTTTTTATACTTTAAATTTTATTTTTATAATTGCAGGCAAAAAAATAAACAAATTAGGGTTTCATTTTTGATTTGGGGATAATCATCAGTGAAAACGATGTCGTTTTGACCTGCAATAATGGAATTTTCTTATTAAGCAAAACGACGTCGTTTCGAGACTAAACGGCGCTTAATGTCGTTTCGAGACTAAACGGCACTTAACGTCTACTTAACAGGAGAAATAACTGATGTTTAATTCGGCACAGTCAACGAAAGTTGAGATATTTTAATTAGGTCGTCGAAAATTGAGGAATAAAATGGCTTGTTTCGAAGTTGGGGTACAAAATGGCCATAATTTAAAAGTTGAGGAATTTTTAGGCTAATTTCCCCTAAATTTATAGATAAATTTTGTATTTTAGTTATGCAAACGAGTAATATATGAATCTATATAATTATCTTCACATGGCTTTTATGGGTTTAAACAAAACTTATTGGCCTAAACGGATAATTTGTGTTATTCTTATCCGCTAATTCCAATAAGATACAAGGTGGATCGGGTTAGGGCTAGCTTTTTGGATATCCGATCGGATTTAGATCAGGTTTGAGTCCTGAACTCCGACCCTACAATATCCGTTTGAGTAATTTTAATTTTTGGTTCAAGTTCAATTTGGATAGGTTCGCGTTCTAGTAAGTTCTGGTCGAGTATTCGGGTTCAGGTATTTCGGATTTTTTTCTGGTAGTTCAGGTATTTTATTTTTCTTTTGGATTTCTTTGTTATTTTCCGGCTATGTTAGGTTTCTTTCGGGTGTTTTAGAGTTTTCGACTGAATTTAGGTACTCATTTGGGATATCTTCGGGTACTATTTAGGTTTCACGTTCGAATTCGGGTTCAATTTCTTCAGATATTTCGGTTTTTTCAGCTTCTCAGATACTTCCTGATATCTGAACTACCTGAGGCTAAGACCCGTTCGGATATATATTAAGTTCGAGTTCGGATACGGGTTATGGTTTCATGTTTCAGATAAAAGGCGCAAACCTACAAAATGGTCAGGCTGAGAGATAAGATAAGCAAAGATAAATGGCCCGAAACATCTTAATCGGGTAAAAACAAACCTACTTCGTTATATATATAACAAATATTGCCTTAAGAAATTTGAAAGAGTCGTCTTTCTGAGATTTTTTCTATCTTTCTTTTATCACAACGACAAGGTGAGTCTTTTCTTTCTAAATATAAGAAAGTTTAGTTATATGGTTTCAAAATAATGATTCGAAGGAATAAGTTGCAAGGTTGAGAGTTTTCAAATCCCTAGAACGCCGCTCTCTCTCTCTCTTCCTCTCGACCACCAAAGAACTCAGGCGCCGTTTTGTTTCTGGTGGCTGTCGAGAGACACGTCGGAGGGCTTCTCCCCACCCTTTGCTCCCCCTTTTTCCTTTTGCTTTTTTTTCAACCCTCTGATTTGACCCTACCGATATGCTCGCTTATTCTGGTTCCTGGCGGCTAAGCTCCAGATCTGATCAACTCTGGACCGGAGACATCGTGGCTTCTGGAATAGCGACGAGGAGGTGACACAGTGGGTAAGAGAAATTCGGTTTTTAGGATGTGAAGGCTGAGCGTAGGCGGTTTTTCCACTTTCCGATCTACGGCTCAACTTCCTTAGTGGTGACGCGTGAGACGGAATTGGCTCCTCCGCCTGGTCTTTATGCTTGGGTACTCTACTTCCGGGAAGCTTTGTGGAGAGGGCAGTGGTCGACTGGCTTCACTTGGCCTTGGAGTCTCGGCAAGTGAGGCCACCAGAGCCTGTCCAGGAGGAGCTCCGATGTTTTTTCCTCCGTTTGGAGGCGCGTGCAGGAGGTTTTGGTCTGCGAGTGTTGGCCAGAGTCTCCTGATTGGAACGTGTTCTTGTCTCGAGTCCGGCGTGAACAGGTAAATCGTCTATGGCTTCATTGTTGTCTGGTCTCTAGCGGGGTCCTCCTAGCCACTCTAGTCACGGCAACGCAGAGCACTATCATTGGCGACCATTTGCGGTGGTTTTTGGTGGTTGAGGTGGATCTAAACCTTTCATGGTGCCTAAGCTAGCGACTGCCTCCGACAGCCTATGGTCTATGAAGCAAGAAGGTTATTCCCCGGTTCTCGGTGATAGGACGAGGCGAGATTGTGTCGATTCCGCTCTAAGGCATTCGGAGTCCGCTTGTCTTGGAGGCATCTTGTGTTGGTCTTCAACTTCCCAAAGCTAGAGTTTTGGTCACTTGACCACCTCTAGTGGTTGTTTACTAATCTTCTTTGCAGGTTTTGGATCCACGCGTTCTAGTTGTTGCAGTCGTCATCTGGTTCCGCCTTTGGTTCGTATTGATGAGCTTCATTTTCGGTGAAGGTTACAAGTATGAGGAGTTCGTCGGGTAGACAGCTATTATGACTTTGCTATGCGGGAAGTTCTGGCATCCGAGGAAACAAGGTCAATCCCACCTTCTCGTGGTTATGCGATCGGTAAAGAACGACACTCGATATTCGGTGATTTTGTAAGCTAACTCGCGGAAAGCGCCGGAGTGATAGGGTAGCTAAGGGAAGTTGGTTTATACTTGATATCAGATTTTTGTGCAATTCTGCTTGTAACTGACATCAATTCCCCTATCTTGGGCTAGTTTTGTGTTTAGTGTTTGGTTTTTTTAGCTTAGTTTTTTCCTTTTAGTATTTTTCGCTACCAGTAATCCGTGTACCATATGTCAAAAATCAAAAAATGATAAATAAAAATACCTTTTATCAAAAAAATAATGATTCGAAGCTGGAAAATTGTTGATAATTTGCATTTGATTTTTATAGCTTTCTTTCTAATAAATTGTTTGATTGTTTTGATAATTGGCAAGCCTGAAAATGGAATCAAAATCTACTTCTAGTGTTCTCCACCGTAAGTCACCGTCGTCGTCAAGATATATTCTATACACTTTAGAGTCAGTGTGAGTGATGTTACTTACTCTGTCATTTTGAGAATGTCTTGCAAAGTCACTAAAAATATATATGTTTTTTGTTTAATATGAGGGATTGTGGAAAAGAGGAGATGAAAGAGGAGGTTTTTCGATTAGGATTGGAACTCTCTGTCTCTGTAGCTGAATCAATGTTCTTGTGGTGTGATGACACATGTACTCTGTGTTACTCTTCTGCTTGAGGTTATGGAGATATGTTATACCTTACTGTGATCATGTGTATGAAAGGCTGCTTCGCGTGATTCATTATGTTTACTTCAAAGATATCGAACTGAAGACGGTGATGTATTCGAATTTTATCGGTTTTTAATACGGTTTTCATACGAGAATTACGGTTTTTAGTA
>OVAN01000424.1:0-61255 GCA_900406275.1 Anastatica hierochuntica
CCCATGTACCATGAAAGAAAGTTTAGAATACATTAATATATATGTAGAATGCGATTAGAAATT
Source organism: Anastatica hierochuntica (assembly GCA_900406275.1). Classification (NCBI taxonomy): domain Eukaryota; kingdom Viridiplantae; phylum Streptophyta; class Magnoliopsida; order Brassicales; family Brassicaceae; genus Anastatica; species Anastatica hierochuntica. Next base: position 64 of record OVAN01000424.1, read on the forward strand.
TAAAAAAAAACACTAAAGAGTATAAACTTCAGTGCATTTACCAAAAAAGTCTATATTTTCGTAGGGGACCCACTGATTTTGAGAAAAAATCAAAAAAATTGATAATTTTGTTTTAATGCATAGTTGCATCGTTCATTTATATATGATGATGGTCAAAGAGGTTTAGAACCTTTGTTGTCTCCATTTCTTTCATTTCTTTCTTTAACATGATATATATTATATAATTTGACAGCACATTTTCATACACCAACAGTACTTGAGAAACTCTAGTATTTCATACAACAACACAAGAAAACATAGTTACACATGAAGCATTTCAAGAATATGGTCATCAAACAATTTATACTTACTTCAAAACAGAACATAATCAAAAAGACTCCAACCCAATTCTATACTCCAAAACGTCCAGGCGACGGCCTCTTCCGTTCACCCCCGGCCGCGCCAGCTCGATAGCCATACTGATAGTTACTTGGTGAGGAATGAGAAGAGCTAACAACAGCCGAAGACCGGACATCGTTAACCCCTTGGATATTTTCGAGCATTTCGAGTACTTCTTTCATGTGTGGTCGGTTCTTCGGTTCTGGCTCGATACAAGAGAGTGTGATGCGTCCCATTTCGGTAGCAACTTTGGTTGAGTATTGACCTTTAATACCTTTGTCCATTATAAGTTTCACTCTTTGTTTACTTGAGAGTTCTGGTCTTAACCAGTCCACTAGACTCTCTTGTCCGCGAGGTCGGTTTCGATCATGTGCTCTTAATCCGGTCATCACTTCTAGTAAAACCACACCGAAGGCGTATACATCACTCTTAACGTATAAATGGCCTGAAAAAATGAAGATTCCGAACTTAAAAGCCATAACGTTTTTATAGAAAAACTATGGTTCATGTTTAGGAAGTCGGGTTTTTTAGACTATAAATACAAGGTCTAAGAGTTTGTAAATATTTATTCACACGATTAATAAGAAAACTCTGTTTACCTCAATTCGATTTCTCTGTACGTTTTTCTAAGTTTTTCTTCTAGGTTAACTCACGATATTTATAACCTTTATGTACGTACCTGTTGCCATATATTCAGGAGCAGCGTAACCATATGTTCCCATGATCCTAGTTGTAACATGTGATTTCTCTTGTGTTGGTCCTAACTTAGCTAGTCCAAAATCCGAAAGCTTTGCTTCATAGTTCTGCGCGGATAGATCAAAAAATGATCTCATTATAGAAAACAAGAAAAAACATTAGAGATTCTTTTAACTAATGCGACTAGGTAATGATCATATAGGTCATGTTCATTTATGCATCCAGATGTTTTATACAAACCCGTTATTTAATTAGACTTAACTGAGTCAAGAAGTATATTGGAGGCTTTAAAGTCTCTATAGATGACTTCTCTTTCTGAGCTATGTAGAAACGCAAGTCCACGAGCTGCACCAATCACAATCTTGATCCTTAAGTCCCAAGGAAAAGGATCGTTCCCTTCAAATAAAGACCATGGAAAGTAAATTAGTAAGAGCTTTTTCGAATCAAATCTTTAATTAGAAGATATCAAGTACGTCGAAAAAGATGATTCTCAAGGCTTCCTTTAGGCATGAACTCATAGACAAGAAGAAGCTCTTTGTCCTCACGACAGAATCCTAATAACTTCACTAGATTTGGGTGTGAAAGCATCCCCAAGAAGTTTACTTCTGACTATTCAAAAACAAACACAAACCTCAAATTTAGATTTTTAAAGTTAGAATTTAAATTTTTGTTCTATCCAAAACATTCAACACACGCCAAAATGAATGATCTCAAAGTCATAAATATTCCTAATTAACCATACTAAACAATCTACGTCTTTGAGAGGAGCAAGTGAATCAGTGGTTGCACCAACTCTGTAGCCATTTCAGGATACCAGGGTTCGAACTCTGCATTTGTCTCTAGTGAGACGAACTATACATTTCCATCTAAGCAATAGTCATTACTTTGGTTACAAAATATAACAAATTAACATAACATGTCCTCAACTCCAAATTTACATTAGCCTAGAACTTATAATTCATTGTTGGCACATAATGGATAATAAAATTATCTTCAAATGAAATATAAAAATCAGGTAATCAATTAATATTTAAAACCACTAGAATTCGATGTTAGACGACTAGCAAATATTAATATAAGAGTTAATATAATTGATATGTGAGTTTAAAACTAATAACTTCCTAATCATAGTATAAAACATCATTAATGTAGTATTATCTACTCTCTTTATTAATTATTCTTCAAGATTGCTAGGAGAAAGTCAAGGTCGTTTCTTGATTGAGAATAGTCAACTCTTTCATCTTCATCAAATCAATCATCTTTGATCCAATAAGAAATCAAAAACTCAAAATGTTATGTTCAAAAATTTATAGCATAAAGATTTAGAGATCTTACTCGCCACTCTGATAAACCTTGAACACTCTCTGAGTTCAATCTTTTGACTGCAACGGTTAAACCGGAACCGGTTTTGGAAGGAGCAAGAGTCTTAGCATCAATCCAACCTCTATAGACTTTACCAAAACCGCCTTGACCCAACATTGAATCCGGTTTAAAATTCTTGGTCACCATCTTTAATTCAAGAAAGGTGTAAACTTTAAGATTTGGTGACTCTGATATTTGCCCTGAGTCACTCATAAACCCACCGAAACTCTCACTCGCCGCCTCGGAGAATTGACTCCGCCACCCAATACTGCTGTTTGTCGTCGCGGTGGTTGTTGTTGCCCTTGAGGATGAGAACATTGTTCCATTACTATGGTTGTTCGTTGAAGCTGATTAAAATCAACAGAAAGTGTTAGGAGATTTCGGAGATACGAGATAGGTAGTAAATAGCTATAGCCATATTTTAGCCACGAAAAAACGTGGCTATATGATCAAAACTTTTTGTTTTCGTGGCAAAATCGTGGCAAACCGTTCATATAGCCACGATTAGCCACAAAATCCGTCGTGGTTATACCACTTTTTTTTACTAGTATAGGTAGCTTTTTGTATAAATAAGTCTATTGATTAATCAATAAAACATAGAAAAAAACCGTCTACACAAAATTTGTAAAGGTAAACTATTTGTATAACAATAATTCGTAAACTATCCTAATACATTCAAGTCGATCTCGTATCCCGAGATCTCGAAGTTAACATCTTTTAGATTCATAAACAAATGTTTTTTTTATGATTTGATAAGTTTATGAAGGATCTTGAAAGAACCCATGAAGAAAAAACAAGAACTTGTGAAAAGAGTAAAGAAGAAATTACCATGGCTATGTAGACTTGTTTTGGAGGAAGAGGAAGAAGAAGGAGATGAAACACAGAGACCCATTTCATTAGTCTTCTTCTTGTTTTACCAATTCAGACAAAGAGCTAGTGGATGATGGATCAAGTTGTTGTTTTAGCTTTTATTGCTTTGATATTTTAGAAAATTTTAAAGAGAATTATTAATATTGATATTTAAAGAAGAAAGAAAATGAAGAAGATATTGAGTTCTTCTTTTAGATTGAGGAATGGGGTAAAACTAAATTATTAAATGGGATGAGAGGAGGTCGAGGAACCCACCATTCTTGATAGGGAGACAATTTTTATGTTTTAGTCTTATTTGTCAATTTTTTTATAAATATATATATAATGTAATTTGTTACTATTTGTGCATTCCTTTTGACTTACCACTAATTTTAAAAATATATCCAAAAAATGTCAAGAAGATCTACCAAATAATATATACTAGCAAAAGAATTTTTTTGTTTATAATTTCCTAGCCAGCCAATCTATGATCATGTGACCTTAAAAAATATTTGAGAATTTTGTTGGGTTTACTTTGAAAATTTATAAATAGTTTATAGTTTTATTCATATTTTAGAACTCATGTGCACATGATTGTAATAATTCGATTAACATTACAAAAAAATACGAAAAAGTTTGCACAAAAAAAGAATACATTTATAAAAAGAATACATTTATAAAAATACATCGATAATTTGCACAAGAAAAAAAGAATACATTTATAAAAAAATCATTTATTGTAGATATGATTATATTTTTTTAATTTTTTGTGAATTATGATTATATATTAACATAGAAAAAACACATTCTACATTTTTTCACACTGATTGAAGCAAAAGTTACAACATCATTTATATTTTAAGGTTAATTCTATTACAAATGATAAGCAATCGTACGCAATATGTAATTCATACAATTAAGTAAAAAGAAGTCAATACATTGCAAGCAAAGATGGTGAAAAGTCACCTCTTAGTCACACGACTTGGACGTATGTGTGTCTTTGTGGAATTGGAATCTATTTATTCGTTTTTCCACAAATATAAGTAATTAAATTTCTTCTCAAAAGATATTCAAATGCAAAGAGTTATAACAACAACAACAAAAAAACAGTAACTTTCCATCATCGTATGAACACTCAAAACACATACACACTTGAAAATGGTCTTTAAGTTTATAGAATCTCTTCATTTTTGTTGACGAGTTTGAACCTCTTTGTACGTACACGTTAAATTTAATGAGCCTTTGTTGTGTGGAAAAAGATTGTTGTACATAGGGGTGACAAAAAGAACCGAACCCGAAAGCCCAAATCGTAACGAACCGAAAAACAGTACCTAACTGAGTCCAACACAAACATCCAAACAGGTTTTGTTTTACGGGAACCGAACCCGAACCAAACCCGAAAATCTTGGAGACTCGAAAAAACCTGAACCAAACCCGAATCCAAATAAGTATCAAAATATATTTGAAAATTCGAATAAATACATAAATAAATATCCAAAACTTGAATTAGTAACTTAAATCACTACAAAAAAAGGTGGATTACATCACATAAATTGTGTCTCAAAAATAAGCGATGTGAATTTAAGTTACTTATTGATAAATGACACAAAATATATAATTTAACATTAGTCATACATAATTCATATTTATACTCATTTTCATGTTTATATCAGGTATTTTAGTCATACATTATTCATATTTTTATGTTTTATATAGATTTTATTTTAGAATTTGGATTTTTGAATTTTTTAGATGATTTAAACGGGTATCCGAATTTGAACCGAACTCGCAAAGATCCAAACCGAAACCGAACGTAAACCGAATTTTTTGAATAAAATACCCGAACGAGACTTAAACCTATGACGCCGAAAACCCGAAGATCCACACCCCTAGTTGTAGATTGTCAAAGCAAGAAACCAAATCTTTGGTCTCTCAAGTTTTCAAGAAGACTTAAGAATCTCTTGCCATATTCCATAGTCAAGAAGAGAATCATTTTTAGAAGATTCTTTAATTCTTCTTGGCTCTTGAAGCTCTATGTCTTTTTTTGAAGTTGTCTTGTCTAAATTTCTTTGTTTCTATCTCTATCTCCATGAATGGTCTCTTCACTATATTCCTCTTCTCTGTTTCTAGTTTCTTCTTTCGCTTAGCTACCGCCATTGCTTCCGCTTCGCTCTTCTCCATCTGCTTCTCTGCTTCGCCCTAAGCACAAATACGAAACGGTTATTTCAACCAATCTCTTTTAAACTATTAGATGAATGAAGAGAGAAAGACCTGAAGATCATGGATCAAACTATCTAAAGACTTGATCTTCCGATGAGGCCAACGGGGAATTCCAAACTCCCTACATTTCTTTTTCAAAACCGTTAGACCGATATGAAGCTTCTTCGAAGCTTCTACAATAGGAACACCAAAGTATTTCGAAAGATCTTCTAAAGAAAGCCTAGCAACATGTTCCGACGCTGCCCTTTTACTTCTCTTCAACATCTCCGCTTTAACATCTACATTTTCGACAAATACCTCTTGACATTAATCTTAATCACAACCAAAAATGCTTAAAGCTCATTGACATTGTAAAAAGTGTAGAACCTGACTCTGAATGGTCATTTGAATATTCTTCGGATTCGCTTTCCGAATCAGGAAAGCAGTTAAGATCTTGTTTAAAAACAAACTTCCTCGGTTTATTAGACTGATCATCAACCGCACAATCTCTCACTCTATCTTCTAGCTTTCTCGGTTTAAGCTCATCAAATCTACAATGTCTTACTTCACTACATTCTCTGTCACGAGTTTCCAATACTATCTTCGGTTTTAACTCGGACACAAACTTAAGATCATTCGCTAGAGTAGGTATGTCCTGAAGCTTCATGTTTCTGTCAAGAACAAGAACAAGAACAAGAAACACATTCTCAAGATGCAACACGAGACAACAAACATAACAAAAGCTTATACCTTGAGAGGCAGAGAAGAGAAGGGAAACGAGGAAGAGAGTGATCAGACCGGAACAAGAAGATACATCGCCACGTGTCAAAGACCGAACCTTTCTTGATCTCTTCTTGTCGGCGGCGGAGGAAACCTTCTAAAAGAAACAGAGGGTTTGGTTTCTTCTCTACATAACAACTTTTCTTCTCGAACACAAACTCTCTTTCGATTATATCTACCGATCCATACACATGCAAGCTCCTTATCATCTCTGAGATACTCAAAAAGACAACAAAGTTAAAGACTTTAAACCCGAACCCGACCCGAAACGACATGACCCGATTCGAGATGTTGACTTTTTTTTTACCTTTATGGATGATGCTCTGGAAAATAGCAAGTGAGGTTAAAGAATGTGCCATTGTTACTGAAGAAGAAGAAGAAGAAGAAGAAGAAGAAGATGAAGAGTCGCAAAAAAGTTTACTTTTTTGATGTAAGTAAAATCTGCAGAAGAATCCAAAGATGAAAAGACTCTGAAATTACGAGTTAGCCACTGGAAAAAGGAAGCGCACGTGTAAGCATGGGGAAGCGTGTGAGGGTATTTATGTAAATTAACAGTGTGGAGTGGGCCATATTGAGCCCATTTAGAGAAAGATTTCACACGCGCGACGCATGTCTGAAAAGTGGCAACTACTAACATCGTTTTTAGTAATTATTTATTTTTAGTTAAGGAAAAGAAGAGAATAATTGTGTTGAATTTGGTAAATGAATCAGAGAAAAATATTAGTCATTTTTTTTAGTATTTTCCCAATTTAGTAAGCTATGATATATATTACCATGATTTCATTTTTGGAAGTTTTGATAATTTTTTGTACATATATTAAAATTTTATTACCGGGTTTTTATAAAAGTTTAGAGGAGATCAAAAATTGCGATTACAATGGATTACCGATAAAAAAACGCTCAACCGAAAACGTACAAGAGTAATGAAAAGCTTGAAACAAAGAATAGACTCTAAGGATCAAAGGATATTGTGTCAAGTGTCATTCGATTATGTGATTCTAAATTTTATTTTTGCTATTTTCATGTCGATTTAGCAACATTTGATCATTTCTAAATTATTTTAAAAATAATAATCCCTGATTTTAATCTGATTTTTTGGATAATGATATGAAGACGATGTTTTCTACTAATTGTCACGGCCGTCTCTAAGACATGGCAAAAGGCGCTATGGTCCATACTCCATGCCAATTTTTAAGAAAGATCTTCAAATTTTTTTTTAAAATGTTTAAATTTTTCAAGAGAAAATTATTACATGGGTGCAAAAAATTGTTTGCTTAAGGCTTTTTAAAGAAAACTAAGATGACCTACCAATTGTAATCTTAAGTTTTTTGAAGCTACATGTCACAATGTCAATGGTTAGTCCACTTTGGCCAAATAAATTTAACTAGAGAAGTCAAACGTATATACAAGAATTGTCAAAGAGAAATAGAGCAAAGCCTTGGTTAGCAAGATAAGAGGTTCATTTCTAAGAACATGTATCCAAGAATATTCAACATTTGGGTTTGTCCTATAAATTACACATAACCTTGTCACAAAATATATTAAACTAAAACCATTACATGACTTACGAACTCAAAACTCTAATCATGTCTTTCTTCGCATCCTTCATTGATTGCTTCGTTCCAAAACGTAGTTCGAAGATTAGCTCAACCGATGATGATAGTAATTCGAAAGTTTTGTCTTTGGAGGAGAAACCGAAAAGCAAATCGAAATCTTCGAAAGCTCCTATCACCGTGTCTTATTTTTCAGTAGGTTCAAATCTTTCGCGTTTGTAAGAGAAGAGAAGATGAAGTGTGGGATGGTGATCTATTTGTTGTAGTGTGAAAACTTTAGTATTTTGTCCATCTTGTTTTTTTCGTAGATTATCCGCTAGATATTCGAGTTAAGGTTAACATATGTGGGGTACAAGGATCGCATGCTCCGCAGTACAGCTTTTAATAGATCTAAAGTCCAAAATCTATACGTTTTAGAAAGTCGATTTTTTATGTTATAAATATATGTGTTAGGGTTTTGTAATTGTTATTCACACAATTAATAAAAAAAAAATATAAAGGTTGTTGTCTCCATACATTTTTTCTTTTGTTTTTAGCTTTTCTTTAAAATTAACTCTTTTTGTTTTTAGCTTTTCTTTAAAACTAACTCGTGATATTTTATAACAATTATGTGTAATAAGTCATTTAGATTGATAACAACATAGACCACACAAAATGAGATTAAGCAACAAAATATCGTGTCTACGTGTTCTACATGTGTTTGTATAGGCATTACAAAATAATGGTTAATGCAAAAATGTGTTTTTCTAACCATAAATCGACTAATAAAAGGTATAGTTTGATCACTAAAAGCATCTCCAAAAGACTCTCTAAAACTTCAAATATGAAGTTTTTGGGACTCCAAAAAGAAACTCCAAAACTTCAAATTTGAAGTTTTGAGTAGTGAAACTTCATATTTGAAGTTTCACTTTTCAAAACTTCAAATTTGAAGTTTCTTGTTTTTATTTGCATACTAGTCCCTATAATTGTATATCACATAAATTATTTTTATTAATTTTTGTTTATCTTTTTTGTTCCTATAAATTTTATTATCTCATTCGTATTTTGCATTTATTCTTATATATTCAGTTATTATACTTAAAAATTTTAAATAAAATAAAAATTGTATAAATTGATTTTATGTAAGAGTATTACATAAATAGTTTTACGAAGTAATTTGTTATATTATTTAAATTTTACTTTTCAATTCTCGTATTTATTATTTTGTATAAAATATTATATTGTAGTCTAACAATTTAATATCTAACGGTGTTGTAATACTTTTTAAAAATATATGTTTTAGTTATTATTAAAAGTTTTTATGAATTAAACCAATTAGAAGAAGTATAAGGATCATAATGCAAAATATAATTGTTTTTAGAGTTATATTTGAAATTTTGCTTTTCGAGAAAAACAACTCAAAATTTCAAATATAAAGTTTTAGAAACTTCAAAATGAAGTTTCTTTTTGGAGATGCTCCTAACGGGATCATATGCAAAGTTCCATGCATGTCGAGTACGCATGATGAATTGTTGGAATTGGGATTAGGGCATTTTACACGATTACGAATCCGAACCCGAACTGAAATATCCAAATCGAATTTGAATATGAATTAAAAGATATTCGAATAGGGTCCAGCTTTGAAAGTCGAATAGTTTGGCTTTCAGATAATATCTGAATTCGAATGAACTTAGACTAGTATAAAAAAATCTAAAGAACTCAAACCTAAACTCAAAATCTGAATAAGTACTCAAAAATATTAAAATATCCAAAATAAGTATCAAAATGAATATCTGAATTGATTCGAAAATTCAAAATACTCAAAAAAAGTAAAAAACATTCGGAAAAAAAGTACGGTCGGATATCCGAACGTCCACCCCGATTTAGTTTTTTTTGCCAATCAAATCATATACAAAATCCTATTGACCAATACAAGATTATCATTGCCTAAAGATTTGATATTTTAGGAAAATTTGTAATTTTATATAATTGAGATTGTTTTTTTAAAGTAAGTACACCAATCATTAATATTTTAATACAAATCTAAATCATAATGCCAAAAATATCACTATTAAAGAAAAATATTAATTGCCATACGCCAAAAAAAAAAAAAACTAATTGCCATATTCTTAAAAAAATGGCGCCACATTTATGGCGCGAGAAAGTATTAAAAAAAACACAATTACAGGAGTTAATCTAGACACTAATTAAAAAATATCAACGGTCAAGATTCAAACACCCACATCTTAATTATCCACGTGTCAAAAATCCCACCACGTCACGTGATTTTAATTATTTATTTTAATTTTACAAAAATCTTCATTTTCTTTAAATACACACACACACACACAAAAAAAAAAAATCTCAATCGTCAAACAAACAAAAACCCTTAACGCTCTCACAGGTAAAAGCTCTCTCTCTCTCTCTCACAGCGTCGTCTGAGTCAAGTCCGAGTCACCGATTCTTCTTCCGATTCTCACTTTTTCTTCTTCTCCGTCGCAGATCTCGAGATGAAAGGTGGTGAAACCAAAGCCGTAGCGAAGAACAGTGACGATAAGTAAATTATCTTCTTCACAATCTACGAATCTCTACGAATCTGAGATTCGTTTTTTGTTTTTGTGCATTTCAAAATTCACTTCTCGATTTGATTTGGTTTCGATTGTTAGATTGAAAACAAGAGGGAAGAAAGCTGGGAAGAAAGTGAAGGATCCAAACAAACCTAAGAGACCTCCAAGTGCTTTCTTCGTCTTCCTGTAAATCAACAAATCTCTTACTCTCGTTTTTGATTATTGCTTAAGGATTCGTAGATTTGTAGCTAATTACTTGTTTTCCGATGATCGGAAGTGATGATTTCCGACGGGAGTTCAATGAAGCTAATCCGAACAACAAATCCGTAGGAACTGTAAGTAGTAATCTCGAGATTTTAACAGATCGTTTTATCAAATTGGATCTGAGTTTGTGATCTTCAAATTTTTGAATCTGTAAACGTTAAGGTTGGTAAAGCTGCTGGAGCGAAATGGAAATCAATGAGTGATGAAGTGAGTTCTTGTTAAGCAAAATTTTTCAAACTCTTAGATCTATACTGTTAACGATTCGTATGAACACAGGAGAAAGCACCTTATGTAGCTAAAGCAGCAAGCAAGAAGAGTGAATACACTAAGACTATGCAAACATACAATTTGAAATTGGTATAGAGTCTTTGCCTGTGATGATCTCTTTTGTTTTGCTTGTTTCTTCTCTGATTAGTGAAATGATTTGTTATCTTCAGGCGAATGGAACTAGTACAGCAGGAGATGATGATTCTGACAAGTCTAAATCTGAAGTCAATGATGAAGAAGAAGGTGGAAGTGAAGAGGTATGATGATGAACTCTTGTGGGTTTTAGTGTTTTGTTGATTCAAGTGTAAACACTTAGTTGATTTTGGGTTTTTGTTATACAGGAGGAAGATGATGATTAAGAGAAAAGATTTGGATTCAGAAGTTTCTGATGTTTGAAAGTATAATCTTTCTTCTTCTTCTTACTCTTTGTTATGTGTTTTTAGCTAGTTTTTCTTAATTAGGGAGGACTTTATATGTTATTCCCCTTCGTTTATGTTTTTTAACTTGTGGGATTATTCATGACAAAAACTTTGGATTTTAGTAATCTTCTTTTTATCATATGATATTATGATTATCATTATGATGATGACAATATTGTTGTTGATGATGAAGAAGTTAGAGTTTGTTTTCACTCTTTGATCTGCAAGTTTGTCATTTGAGATTCTACATTATCTGCATTGTTGTTTTGTGAACTTACTACATTTATCCATTGATGTTCTAAGCATTGTTGAGCAGTTGGTCGTTTCTCTGGCGCAAACTCTAGAATCGGAGTAAGAAACTCCGCAAACTCCTTCGCCTCTTCTTCGGGAAGCTTGTATTTATCGATCAGTAAATGGTCGAGCGGCCAATATTTTAGCCGCCGGATTCTCTTCAAGTCCCCATGTCTGTCAAAGTAGTCTTTCGATTTCGCTCCTCCAACCGCAATCTGCTCAATCGAACACATTTTAAAAACGAACAATAGCTTCAAAACATAAGAGAAAGAACAATACCTTTCGAGGCATTTTTCCTAGGAGTTCCATCATGAGAGCAAGGTGATCCTAAATCCAAAACCGCATTGTCAAAATCCGAAAGAAGAAGTAGAAGCAAACTCTTTGGGGGTTAGGTTTAGATCTTACCTCGTCTTCTCCATAACCATTTCCTTCTTTAGGAGCAAATAACATATCTCCGGTAGCAAGTTCGAAAGCCGTACAACCGAAAGACCACATATCAACCGAGAAAGAATACCCCGACTTTAGTATTACTTCAGGAGCTCGATACTGTCTCGTTTGTATCTCCTCCGCAAACTGTTTATTAGCCCAACAAGCGTTACCAAAGTCAACCACTTTGCATCTCATATCAATCCCATCAAGATTTCTTTCCGCCTTCGATGATGCTTCTTCACCTATAGTACCACCCACCATTGAACCTCTCCTTCCCGATATTTTAGCAACCGCTCTTTTCGCTCTCCTCTTCAACTTCTTCTCAATCAAATTCATCGTGGATCCACCGCAGCCATTTGCATTACCCTCGGGCTTTTCTAGTACTGGAGTTAAACCGGATCTAATGGGATCTTTCGCAGGGTCAATGGTGGAACAGAGAAGAATGTTTTCAGGTTTTAAGTCGGAATGAATCATACCGAGCTCACGATGCAAATAATCTAAACCTGTCAGTATACATCTGCAAATCTCTCGGACTTTATCGAGTTTCAAACCTTTGTAACGATTGTATCTGATCAAACGGAGTAAGCTATCCCCAAGATACTCAAGCACCATACATAAATGTTGCCCGTTTGGTCCTGTATGCTTGAAATGATCGATAAGACGAATCACACATTTGGCGTTTTCGACATCTCCATTCGCAGCAGCTGAAAGAAACTCGATTTCGTGTAGTGCGGCTTGAGCAAATTGTTGTGCACTCTTCTGAATCTTCAAAGCAACATAGTTCTGCAAAACAAAGAAGTACCAAAAATCTCAAAAGAGAACTTCAAGAGTTTGTATAAAGGACGAGCCTTTCGAGTTTCGATTTCTCGAAATGTGATTCGATTTCGATTTTCTAAACTCTTAGATCAAAACCCAGATCCACAAAACCAATGAAATAGAGGCTAAGCATTGCGATCAAAGCAAAACAGAGAATCGAAACAGAGAGAGATGAGTACAGAGGAGAGAGTGTCGTAAGCAAGCCATACGGTGGAGAATTGACCCCAACCAAGTTTTCTCTGGACGATGTAACGACCATCGGAAAAAGGATCGCCGATTCTGACGGCGTGATAACCACCTTTCCGGTAACAATCGAAACCTTCGTCTTCTCCTTCTGATCCAGACGAAGATGAACACGACATATCTCTCACAATCGATAGTCAAAAAATTGGATCTTTGCAATGACCCAAGAGAGAGCTTCTTCTCTTTTCTTAGAATCGATCGAGAGAGAGAGAGAGAAATGGCACTGAGATTGCGTGTGACCTTGAAAACATAAGACCCTCTCCACTTTTTGCTCTTTTCTCTGTTTTTTTTAAAAAAATCAATGGAGGATTGCTTCAGATTTTCCCAATTTAAACTTTTTTTGTCTAATTTCTCAATTTTACCCTTTCTCTCATGTGAAGAAGTTGGTGTTTATCTTGTTCACTCAAAGGTCTAAAGTCAATGTCACAGAGACAAGAAAACAGCTTGATTCGAACTTGACATTTCGTCGAACACTTGGTAGTCATAATCTTCCTCTTCACTTAGTTAAAGGAGCTAACTTTCTCTTTCTTTTTGCTTATTTCAAGCATCCATTGAAACAATCACTCAAAAATGGAGAAACTCAAAACACAGAACGGAACAAATCTGACGTTTCATGTTTTAAAAGGTTCATTTCTAAAACATCAGATTGATTATCATTTTGGCGATCTCATACATGTATTAACGGTGAACTCGAAAAGGAGTTGTCTTTGTACGCCGTTATCATCACGGCCATTGGAGTTTTCCGGTTTGTAATTTTGTCTCCTGGCCGTGCTTCTCCGGCTGTAACAGTTAGCCTTACCGTCGCTGTCATCGCTCGCCGTGTCAAGGTCTCTTTCTCAGCTGCCATTGTTGGGTTCGTGAAGAGCTTCGTTTTCAGTTTTTGTTAATTGGGCTTTAGTTTTTAATTTGGGCCTTAGTTGAGCCCATTAAAGCTAAGAGTTGATCAAGCCACTCTTATTTATTTATTTATATTGGCTATAAACATGTAAATTTAGTAGTTCATACCCTTTACTATATATCACCATTTCTGATAACAAATCTAAATTTTTATTAAAAACATGTTGGAATTTGGAATGGAAGATGCAATAATCTCTTTATAGAATAGAACTTGCATAAATCATGTGGAAAAAAAAGAATAGAACTTGCATAAATCCAAAATCGTCAACCTTGTTAGGATACAATCCAAATTTCACATCGGATATGTTAGACAAGAGAGTTTAATATATAAATAAAGTCCAATCTCTATTTAGCGTGAGACTTTTTAGGAGTAAAAGCCTAAATTCAAATCTGTGAAGATCTTGCCAATTTGGTCTAGAGCGGACAATATCACACTAATTAACGAACATATGGCCTCGTATGAGGGACTATAGGTTACCGGATTCGGCCCGTTGTGATCTGAACTCTTCTTTATGTGAAGATAAAATTCCCAGTATAGGATTAAGACCACCGAGCCGGTCTGTTGTGGTCCGGATTGCCGACAAATAAAAACAGACATATGGCGCAAGAGATGCATCTGGACCCAATAGAATATTCGATACATCATAACAAACCTCATTTTCTTTTTATCTGCGATTTAAAGACCGATAACCGATGACTCCTAAAACGTTGTTGCCGGTTTTGTCACGTCTCACGGTGTATTACGGCCAATATTTTTAACCAAATCAAACGAATAAACCAACCTTAATTTGTCTATTCTAGTTATTAACTAGTTGTGTATAAACCGACTCAAACAGAAACTCATAAACTTATAGTAAATTCCATCGAAGAATATGGTTATTACAACTTGAAGAATGATATATAACTGCATGGTGAATTACATCAATCGTATTATAGCGTCACCATGTATATAATATGCTTTTTTGAAATTAAATTTGTTTTAGGTTCTAAAAGTCAACACAAGTTTGCGCACCGACATGGTATGGCTTGCGTTATAAAAATGGACGTAAAGTACACGTAACATGAGCATGAGGCATGACTTTGACTCCTTATTTGCTGTATGTAGTTGTTATTTATGTATAATATTCAACTCTTCAAGCATCAAAACCGATTTTGATGGGCTTATAGATTTTGTCACAATCACACCTTGAGATTTATAACGTTATAAACTTTTACAGAATTTAAAATTGAATTATGTGATGACCAAACAAAAAAAAAAAAAAGAATTATGTACCAACGAAGAGTTAGTCCAGTGATAATAACTCTTCTATTAAAAGAAGAGGTCACGAGTTCGAGTTGCATTGAGAGCGGTTGGCTCGCCAAAGACGAGTATCTTACGTGATTTGACTTCGTCATGAAGATTAGGGGTCCATGGGCTCTGAACCTCCTGGTTATCAAAAAAAATGATTGAATTATGTATGTATAATTTTCTTTTTCGGTTTGGTCACCCGCGCTCTATGCATGCATATTAACTCAAAATATTTTAAAAACCGAGACCAATGTTTCGTTCTGCATGCGGGTCGACCCTAACTAGTGTCTAAACTACCATTTGAAGTTTTGTATGTCTTTTTAGCTGGAACCGCATGGACTTTTGTCATATAATATGTCAACATGATCAGTCTACTTGATGTGTTATTGGTACTTTGTCCATAGAGAGCCTAAAGATATAGACTTCTGAACAAAACATAAAGTTCACGTGTGAAATTTTCTTAGTGATAGTTTGTATATATATATTCGTTAAAAATCTAAATCAAGCACACATGAACATGGTAGATATGTTAATTTCATCGTATACTAAAGAAGAACTAAAAAACAATGTGAAGATAATTGATTTTTTTTTTCTGTTATCTTCATAACATCTTTACTTGTGTTAAAGAAACAAACAACAACAACACGTATTTGCATTTATGTTGGTTTTATCCAAAACTATGGATAATTGATGCTTCCATTATCTCTATCATTTTTCGTTTTCCTTTTTCTTGCATGTAAATAATTAATGCTTCTAGTCTCCATTATTGTTGGTTAATAACTTAATACTTTTTTCTTTTGTAAAATTGTTAAAAAATTTTATTACCGAATTTTTCTTTTTTGACAGAGTTACAAAGACAACTAGAAACAATGAAAAGATTCTAAAAACTGCAATAACGCGTCAGGACGGACGATTCAAAAAATATGAACCCTAAACTCCGAGTAACTTGATAATTTTTTTTGGTAAAAAATGATTTAAATCCAAATATATTATAGAACCATATCTAACCTGTGGGTGGGAAGTGCAGTCCGCAGATGGACCTTCTTTCGGATATTCAAATGGATCGTAAGCAAATGACCCATATCTGCGTGGCTAAGTAGGATCGGACCCGAATACCGTATTGGATTTACCTCTCCAAGTACCATTAGACCACCGCCACTTGGTTAATAATTTTTTCCGATATGATAAATGTTTTTATCTATAATTCTTGGTTTATAATAACTAGGTTAGTTTTTTTTTTTCACTTTCTGTGTTTTTTTCCTATCACCATATATATACTTTTTTGTGGTTTCATATACAATGTTAAGAACTCATATCACATGTTATTTTATTCACAACAAAAAGACTATTTTCTGAGTGGGTCCCTTCGGAGACATCCAATAAAATTGGAACGATACAGAGAAGATTAGCATGGTCCCTGCGCAAGGGAGAGATTGTTTTCCGAGTGGTACTTTAAATTTCAAAGCTGGTTTTTTTGGTGTAGGGGTAATTTAATTAGTTGTTTTGTTAGATGTAATGATATTTCTTAATCATATGATTACCAAAAATTCTAGAAACACCAAAACTTTATGCACACGTGGACGGTGTTACATGCCGTTTATACTATAGTATATTGTAAAATATTACTATCTTTATTGACACGTAAATGTTTTTCAAAGATTCTGAAACTTTCAACTTGATGTAATTATCATTATCATTATCATTATCAAGATCCCACCAACATTGATCTAGAAAAATCCAAAAATAAATTACAAATCTAAATAAAAAAAGCTCTTACCAAAAACAAAAATCTTATGAGTAATGACTTTAACTAAACTAAAATTTATAATTTTTCCAGAGTTTAGCTACTATAAAAAAGTTTAAAAGTATATAAATAATACTTTAGCCTAACACATTATAAATTTTTATGATGCCATTCCCCTAATTTTCACATATATATTGAAAAATATTTGTTTTTTTAGTAAAATGTTATAATTTATTAAGGTTTTTATTTTTTTAACAAAAATACATAGGAAAACTAGTAACGAACTAATCAAATAACAACTAAACAATATGGAAATACAAACGAAAACACAACAATAAAGATCGAAAAAATGCTATTGCATCTAGTAGCTCGGACGACTCCAAAAAGCACGAACAAATCTTCCGGCGAAGCCTCGGAATATTTATAAAGAGAGAAACTAGATAATGTTGTAAGATTTTGAAAATTCATTAGAATCCAAATTCTCAATAAACAACAGATGTCAACAAAATCATTCATTTTAATTTGTTTGTTCTTTTGTTTTGAAGGGATCCTTCTCGAATATCAAAACAAAAAAAAAAGTGAAATGAAAAATAAAATAGAATCAAAGAGAATAAAAAAAGTGTAACCGAAGTAGGTTTAGGTAAGAAAGTGATTTTTATAAATATACCTTTTGATAATGAGTTCGTCAAAGTGAACCTATACAAAGAGTGCCCACACCAACCCACCTTTTTCACTTATTGGTTTTCTAATTATATACGCCAATTCGATTATAAATATTTTTCAATTTTTATATACGATTACGATATCTCCAAATCAATTATCTTATGGGATGATATAATATCTTGTACTCTTAAAAAAAATATCTAGTAACATGTACCCTCATTTCTCCGAGATCGATTCTGAATTTTGTGGGGCTATAATATTTTAGAGGCTAAATTTAAAGGATGAATATTTCATCGAAACTCCAAAATTCAAACCGAAAAACATGAATCCGAATCCAACTAACATGTAAAATTACCGATCGGATTCCCTTGATTGGTATTCCAGATATAGGATGGTATATAAATCCGCCTAAATAGATACTTAAAAATACGAAAATTTTAAACCCAACTCGAATTTGTACCTAAAATTCTGCAAGGAATTGATGGTTTGAAGTCACATTCATGCAATCCAAATGGTCATAGAAATTCAGAACCCAACACAAGTCTGAAACTTGAAAACCCGAAAATACTAAAAAGAGAAAAAGGAAAATATTCGAAAAAATCCGAAACCGAACCTGAAAATTTGAACTCAAAAATATTGGTGTACTCGAGTTTCAATATATTTATTAAATCTAACCCGAATAGATTTTAAAGTGTTGAAGTTCGAGATTTGAACCGGAACGGAACCCAAACGCCTAACCTTGCTAATTTTTTTTTATGTATATCTATTTAAAAGGTCACTCAATTTGTGCATATTAATTCAAAAAAAAATTAATCGAGACTAATGTTTCACATGTAATAAATTAATCACAAAACTTATTTATGATTAAAATTTTAGTTCTTTAAGCAATTGTAACACATAAACTTTTGAAATAATAATTAAAATAAAAATCAAATCTTTTAGCCTAATTAAAGATGAAAATATGTTTGGCTTTATGGGTACTTCAATCTCATTAATAAATATATTTTTATTTTATTTATCTGCAAATTGGGCATTTATAATATATATGTATATATATAAGAGTATAGAGATGTGTATGTGTGTGTCTCTCTATTACAACTTTGGATCAGATTCTTCTCAACAACACAACCAAAGTTTCTTCCTTTACTTCTCTCTTCATCTCTTTCACATTTCTTCCTCTTTTTTCTCTTCACACACTCCAAACAAATGACTCGCTCCTCTAGATTCCTCGGTACGGCGGCGCCGCCGCCGCCGCCGGAAGAAATCCTCGCCGCCGAAACCGACATGGTTGTCATCCTCTCAGCTCTTCTTTGCGCTCTCATCTGTGTAGCCGGGTTAGCCGCCGTAGCTCGTTGCGCTTGGCTCCGTCGTCTCACCGGCGTAAATTCCTCCGCCGTCGGAGAATCTCCGCCGCCGCCGGCGAACAAAGGCCTCAAGAAAAAAGCACTTCAGTCTCTCCCTAAATCCACCTTCTCCGCCTCCGCCGCCTCCGCCGCGGACTCGCCGTGCTCGTCCGGCGGAGACGGTGGTTCGACCACCGAGTGTGCCATATGCTTGACGGAATTTTCCGACGGCGAAGAAATTAGAATCTTGCCGTTATGTAGCCATGCCTTCCACGTGGCGTGTATAGACAAATGGTTGAGTTCTCGGTCGTCTTGTCCTTCTTGTCGCCGGAGTTTGGTTCCGGTGAAGTGTGATAAGTGTGGCCACCGTGCTTCCACGGCGGAGACTCAAGTCAAAGATCAACCTTCTCCTCCTCCTCCTCCTCCTCACCAACATCCTTCACAGTTCACTTCCTCCATTATTCCTACTTTTCTTCCTTAAACACTTTAAAAAAAATATAATTATCGGTTTGATTAGAGAAAAGTTTAAGTATAATTAATTAATTAATTAGGAATTAGTGATGTTTAGTTACTTTTTAAATCTTTCTCTTGTGTAAGACTGAATCAATCAGATGAAAAAAAATAAATTCGAGATGTTTATTTCTTTAATTCGCATAAAAATAGTGATTTTAACTTAATTATTTTAAATTATTGTAATTAGTCGTTTATCTTTTTCCGACACTCATAATTAACTAATGTAGTCTTTTGTTACAATGTTATTTCTTTATTAGAAAGATAATGTCACAAATAGTAGATTCTTTTGTTTGATACTCCTTAGGTTTCAGTTTAACAATGTTTAAAATTGATACGTACAATTTAATAAGTTATAAAATTTTAAATAATTTATCTTATTTACATAAAATGTCATTAACTAACACCAATTCAATCAGAGAAAAAATAGATAATATTGTTTGGTTAGTTAAAATATTTAAATAATTTTAAATTTTTGTATCGATACTTGAAAACAACACTTATATTGAAACGAAAAAAGCAGAAGAGTAGTAATTAACAAATTTGGTAAATTAGTAGTCCAAATTTGTGGAAAATTTTGGCGAAAGTCTAGTGTTTGGACTATGAGTGATTGTAATATTTATAACCAATTATATGAAGATTAGTATGTTAATTTTAAAAAAGCAAAATTATATTATAATAAATGTGTGAGTGTATTATTTAAATTCTTCTTCATTTCTAGTCAAAAGTCAACGAAAGCATGAATGGTGTCATCATCTTCCTTTACCCGCAAATAATTGATGACTTAAGTCTCAATTCATTCAATCCGAATGGGCAGAGAAATTGAATGTATATTTTTAAATGACCAATAATTATTCAAACTTATTTGATTTTAATATTTTACGATAATGTCTTTCCAAATATGTGATTTAAAATAATTCGATCACAAAGATAAGGTGTTGATCGATGGTATAAATATATATGTAGTCATGTAGTGTGAGAACATCCTCTACTAAATATAAGAAATTTGTGGCACTCCTATTTATAGAAACAAAATGATGTTCAAAAGAGGTAAAATGATTTTTTTGACTATTTATATCGCATATTTATATTTTCGGTCATTTGTCTTGATAGAAATTTACATATAAGCGTATTTATACTAGAAAAATACTAAGATGGATGACCTTTTGAGAGATGATTTGAGAGATGATTTCTGAAATCATGCGAATGAGAACAAAAACAGAGAAAATTCGCTGATGATTTATGGAATCAACTCTTTAAATCTCTTGCAATAGTGTTTCTGACCGTCGGACATACTAAATTTGTGTACTCGAAAAGAGATACCGAAACACACGGAAAGAGCAGACGGAGGTATTACGAAACTATTTGATCACATCCTTACATAATTGATGTAGCTTACAACTCTTTTTCTGAAATATTGGATAAATACATTGTTAGGTCTCTTTCACAATTATGGTAATTCGACCTTCTCTCTTACATTTTGATTTATGGATTAACGTAGTTATTATTGACGGATTTATGTTTAATTTTTAATGAAAGTCGACGAGGACAATCTAATGCAACAAATATATATGGTTTTAACAAATTAAAATATCTCAAAATATCTACAAATTACTCCATATGAAACAAACATAAATGTGATGATAATGAACTTTGTTAGGTCCCTTTTCACCACTATAGTAACTCAAATATTTTGGTTTAAATTTCTTTTTTTTTTTTTGATCACTCAAGGGTAAATCTCAGGTTTTCGATTGATCCATACTAATTTTTTGGAAGAGAGTAGCCCACGGGTAGATTCTCTTTCCGGGTTTGCAAATGGACCGAAAGTAAGAGTCCATACCCTAGTGGAGTGTCCAGAGACAAACGTGAAGTAGTTTCATTTGGCAATGTTCGAATTCGCATGGTGTTTGCTACACGAGTCCGTCTTTACCGCTAAACCACGATGTTCCGGATAGATTCATATTAGTTATTACAGACCAACATCAACTTTTGTAATTAATTGAAGTTGATTAAAAAGGTGGGGAGAAAGAGGAATATTGAAGAGAAACGATAAACATAACACCAAACTTAGAGAAAGAGACACTAGAAACGCATGACAGTCCCAAATATTATCCACCTTTCAGTTTCACTTAATGGAATCTTATGCCTTATCTCTTTCTTTTCTTTTTTCTCCAAATATATTTTACAACTAAACCAAAGAGCCAAAAATGAAAAAGTGAAAGACTTTTCATCATTAAGCTTCAACTTTTCTTCTTTTTTTCCTTATACAAAATAATAGCTCAAGGTTGTCCAACTTTTTTCTTTTTGTATTTTCTTGTTTTAAACCAAGCTTTTAGAGCTCTTTGTCGGCTGGTGAGATTTAACCTAACGTCTAATTAGAAAATCGAGAGAAAATATAAATTAGTCGGAGGTTAATTTTTGGATAATTTTGGTAATTTTAAATTTAATTTAATTTATAAATATAAAACAAACTTTTAAAATTTTACTTTTAAATATTTTGACTTGTATTTATACCAAAATCAACTAAGTTATACAATTTTAGTGATTATAATGAGTTTTTTTTATCTAATTGCGCGTAACTATAAGTGTAATCCGACAAATTATATAATATAATTTTTGAAAAAATCGGATATACGCTACCTAGTGGATATTCTAGAGAGTAATCCGTCTAGGCGGAGATTTCTAGAACATGGTTTAAAACCAAACATATACAAATTGTTCGATAAGCATCCTCAAATATCTAGATGAATATCAGTTTATTAATTTCAGTTTGATGCATTCCAACTTGGTTACAATTACAAGTTTAGAAATCTTGTTACAACAAGTTCCAAAGAAAATGTTATGAAAAAACAAAATGAGAAACACAAAAAGTAGATAAAACAAAAAAAAATATTTGGTTTTGTGATCTTAAAGCTCAAGTAGTTCTTTCACTTTTTCCTTTAGACACACTATCATTTAAGTTTTTAGCGCATAATGCGTATAATGTAAAGTAAAATTTTGCTTTCAAGAATATTTTCTTCTTAGATGGAGATGATTTCACGAATATATAAAATCCAATAAACTAATAAATTAAAAAGAATAATATAAAGTTTATATAGAGAGGGAGGTCCGAGGTTTATTATTTTTTTTCAAAATAAAAAGAATAATTTTATTTTAAAATTATATTAAATCAATTATATAATAGTTCCTTTCTTCCTAATTATCTTTTGTCCTCATAGTCAATAAAGTGAAATATTTCATAGATTCAATTCTTCATCTCTCAATTGCTTAATCTTCCCTAACTTCTTTTCTTCCTACTTTCTTTTCAGTGTTCACATTATATTTGTCCTTTTTAATTTACTATTACATCTTCACTTTCTATAAACCTCATCATAGCAATCATATACTCAAAAATACAACTTTTTCAAAACTATAATCAATTTTGGAGTATGTTCATAGTGAAGTTCAAAAATGAACTAATATTTGGTTTAAACAATTTGTATTATGTTCAACATAAGTTGTATATATACTTTTTCTCTAAGATCATTTTTCATATAAATGTAAATCAAGACGCGTTGGTTCAAGTGGTAAAAGATTTCCGGTTTGGACCCCTGCCATCTGAGTTCGATTCCTCTGAGTCACCTAGTTGCACCCTTAAATATTGGGATTACGCATACCCGAATGCAAGGTTTCGTGGGATTAGTCTTTAGGCTTAGAAAGTTTTTGGAATCCCCACGGTTATCATTTTTTTTATATAAACGTATATGAACAATATGTTCGATTTAAATCCATTTATGCTAAAGAATAATCTTAATATTTTGACAAAGGAAAGAACAAAATAGTTAGAACTTGGAAGTGAATAAAAAATAACTTTCCATAATTAGTCATCTTTAAGTATAGAAAGGAAGAAGATAGTTATTATGCTGAAATAATATGATTGTTAATTTGCAACTTTTCCTTGGTGATATGTTCGAACCTATGAAGATAACATTTTTAAATAGGTGTTGCAAGGTTTTGCACATAGTTTTTGTGTATATTTTGTGACTTTTCTTTTTGTCATAGAATCTCTCCATCACTTTCCAAATCACTTCTTTGGAAACAAAAGAGTAGGAGGATAGTCTATTTCTAATCTGTTTGTAATATAGTAAATATTTTGCTTTTACATAGTCACATGAAATATCATTTCTCAAGACAAGTCTTCCCGCTCCGCCTGATGCATTTCATCAAGACGAACGATTTTTTTACCACACTGAATACTTTTTGTTTTCACTAATCTACATAAATGGTTGTTTCAAATAATCGATTCTCATACCTCATGGTGTAGAAACATTATATAAGAGACTCATTTATAGAGAAATAACGGTGTTTGAGGAGAACTTAAAACGATCGATTTGACTACATACGTCACCCAAATATACAAATTTTTCGGTCAATTATACTGAGAAAACTCTACAGCTAAGCGTGTTTAGGGAAGTGATTTCTGGAATCATGCAAGTGAGGACGAACACGGAAAAATATCGCGTGATGATTTGCATGGATAGTAAATCAACTCATTAAAATCTCACGAGATAACGCTTTCGATCGTCGAACATGGCGGACTCGCAAACCCAAAAAAATGTGCCATACACATGGAAAAAGCGAACGAAAATGTTACACATTAATCGATCTTTTAGTCAATCATTGAACTAAAGACTTAAGAGAATAATTTTTTTTTAGGGTGCAAATTATGAGAGTCCATATTAAATTATATCCTTCAATACTATAAGCCCAAGATCCAGCTCAGTGACGATTCTATATGGGCTGAATGTTTCTCTCACATTCAGGAGAGATCATCCTCAAAAGAACTAATGATGAAGAAAGCTTTGCTTCAATTTATATGCATCACATGTGAAGTCACATGTATGATGATGATATGAAAACACACATACATAGAGAAAACAAAAGACCATGTCTCGTGAAGATTACAACCATTTTACAACATGTCATGTCTCTCCTCTTTACATAACAATCACATGACCCATCAGAGACAATAGACTGAACCAACACAAAGGTGGTTCGGTTCGGTTTTTCGGAACGGTTTAGCTCTAACCGGAGAAAGAAAGGAAGGACATAGTGGAGTGAATGATACAAACAAACAAATAATGAATAGTGAAACATCTAAAGTGCTTGAGAACTAGACAATCTCCATGCTGCTCTGTTTTCTCTTGTTGGACTTAGAGAAGAAACACATCTGAACCCAGCTCTTCTTTGGCTTAACCATTAGAGATTTCGCGTTTCGCGTCTCCACAAGATCATTCATGTATTGAACAACCGCCTGTAAAGTATCGAATCATCGGTTAGTGAGTCTACTTAAGCGCAAATTCACTATAGTAGACGAGAGAAAAAGAGCGAACCTGAGGTCCTTTTTCAGCTATATCTCTCGGAGGAACTTGCAACGGATTCTCCTGAGCACGGAAAACACGCAACTTCGTAAGCATTCTGAATGAATCCGGAAGGACACGGATTTGGTTATTGCTTATATCAAGCTCTTCAAGCATCTCAAGGTTGCCTATTGATCTTGGAAGCGATATCATATCAGCGAAATTGTTTCCGATATTCAGCTTCACAAGCGTAGTTGCGAAACATAAACTCTCTGGTACAGATTCGAGCTCGTTGAAACTAACATCCAACTCTTTAAGGTTCGCTAAAGAAGACATTGTAGTCGGTAACTGCCTGATGTTATTGTAACGAACTGATAAAATCTCGAGTGTTGTGATCTTCCCAATAGCCTCCGGAAGAGCCTTGAGTTTGTTATAATCTGCACGAATCTCTTTCAAGGAAGAGCAACCGCCGATCGAATGTGGAATCTCTTCAATATCATTTGTCTCAATGTCGAGCTTCTTTAGACTCACGAGAGAACCGATAGATTCAGGGAGAATCGGGAGGTTGTTAGAGCTTAAATCAAGCTCCTCAAGCCGCACCAATCTACTAAACGATGAAGGCAGAGACGATAACTGGTTTCCACTAAGATTGAGATACACTAAGCTCAACAATTCACCTATAGACTCGGGAAGCTGACTGATTCTATTCGAATGCAAATCGAGTTTCGCCAAGGAAGAAAGTCCTCCTATGGTGTTAGGCAATACCACAATATGATTCTCAGACAAATCAAGCGAAGTTAGATTCGATAACTTGCTTATCGAATCAGGAAGCCATTCGACTTTTTCGGTTAACTTGTTCTGTAGATTAAGCTCTCGAGTAGCTTTCTTAGCTGATACTTCAACCAAACTAGCAAGTTTGATCAAACTCAACTTCTCTCCAACATCATTGTCTACACATAACACAATGATTCAAACACTAACAGTTACTAACAAGTCTTAAAACGCCAAATCAAACAAGAACAGAGTAAACTCACCGGCGAATTTTCCGGCGGTAAATGACGAATCCACGATCTGGGTTTTTCGTGGAGCTATAAAGTCATCACTGTAAAGAGAAGGTTTAGCTTTCGGCACGAAGCTATCGTCTCGTGAAACCATTTCTTTAGGTCGAAAAACAGAGCCCTTCTCGGAAAGGTACAAACTTGACGACGGAGAAGCAGAGCGAATCGTCGGCGGAGGAGGAGGACGAGACGGTGGAGCAGAGCCGTTAGAAGAAGAAGGAGAAGCAACACAATTAGAAGCTCTCTGAATCAAATCGTCGAACAGAACGTGAACAGTTTCTAGATCGAGAAGTTTCAAAGCTTCTCTCTTTTGTTCTTTACTACGAAACTGAACAAGACCTTTCTTCATCTCTTGCAACACAACGAAAAGCTCACTAGAAACTTCAGAGCTTTTCCTCTGTTTAGCAATGGCTTCAAAACAAGCTTCATCTTCTTTCTCAACGTTCTGTATCAAAGATTTAGCTGCTTCAACTTCATCGATTCCTGGTCTTTGTGGAAGAGATCTATGAATTCTCATGATTTCTTCAACTACTTGCTCCGTTGAATCCAAAAGCTTATCCATTTGCATCAAATCCATTAAGGAAAAAAGTTTCTTTTTTTAGATTAAAGTTTGGATCTTTAAGTGAAAGAGAAAGAAGAAAGAAGAAAGTTTATGTAGAAAACATGAAAGCTTCTTGCTTCTTCTCATAAATACAGCTGTTTCAATCACTCTCTCTCTTCTTCTTCTTATGATTCCTCTCTCTGTTCTTTCTTCTTCTTCTTCTTCTTCTGTTTCCATTATTGATTTTTTTTTATATATATTGTTACTAATGAAACTACAAAAAATGATAATAATTAGTATCTTTTTAAGACCGTGAGATTATTTAATTAAAACATTATCATTATAGGATGAATAATTTTAAAAAATTAATTTAAAAAAATAAGACGGAAATAACGTGAACCGTGAGATGGTGACCTATTGATTATCTGTGGTGGATTTGTATATCACGTTATTCCTATTTTCTCTCTATATACAAATTTTTTTTTTCCTTTTTTATATTTTTTTTCTAAGTATATATGGAAATTATAAAACTTATTTGGAAAATACAAAATAGTTTAGAGAAGGGCTTGTGGTCCGGTGGTAAAAAGACGGGATCTGGTGGCAAACACCATCAGGGTTCGATCTACCTTTTACGCAGAAACTAAGTCACATTGTTCCTTCTCACCCACACGGATATGGGTCCTTGCTTTCGGTCCATTTGAATACCCAATGAGGAAATCTATCCGTGGGTTGGCCTCACATCCAGGGTTAAGTCTAGTTCATCATTGTATAACAAAAAAAACAAAACAAAATAGTTTACAAACATATAGTAAAATTGCAATATATTTTGGGGTGAAAAAAAAATTGCAATATATTTTGTCATATGTTTTTAACTTTTTATTGAAAAAAAGCATTTACATTATTTGGAAGTTGGAATGTTATAGGGATCATCAAAAATAGATCAACATAAATAGGCCCATTATGTCTTTGAGAATGAGAAGAATCAAAATAACTTTATTTTGCATTATTATTTGGGTGAGTTTGATGAAAATATAAAAAAAACATTATTTAGTTTTGTGGGATTAGAAGAAAAAGTATTAGAGGATTTTAAAAAAAATATTGATATGTAATTTGACTATTTTATAATTGAAAAACTAATTATGATTTTTTAGTATAACTATTGTAATATCTCTTATTGTGTTTGGTTGTACAATTTTAAATAAGATGAAAGTCTTATTTCTTCTTTTTATTCAGTTATAATAACATTTTTTTCAAAAGATTTTTTTTCAAAAGATATAGTCATTATTAATTAAATTATTGAGAAACATTATAGACAAACATCATGTGTGATATGGGACACGTGTCGGTGAGTGGACCAAATGATGTAATGTCCTTGTAACCTCTATCCAGCTGGCACATTCACAGTCCCCACATATGCATTATATATATTTTTATTTTATAACTACTTAAAAAATGCTTACTTAATATTTTTAATTAAAATAACACACAATCATATAGAAAAAATTAAATACAACTATTTGAAAATATGCCTACTTATTTTTATTTAATTGAATGAATTTTTTACATTAAATAGTCTGTAAATAAAGCAATAATAAATAAAATAAATATGGTCAACATTTTTGTTCTATGCTCTATGACTATGAGAGTCTCTGTAAACATTTCTCTCAATTACTCTTACCTTGTTGAGTTCCAATCTCTTGTAAGTAATGTTCTGCATCCAATGCTGCCATGCATCCTACACCAACAAATCAATCAAACAAAATTTGCGATTTCGACTAATACTTTATAAGAGCATCTCCGATAGTATTCTATCTTTCTCTCGAAACTCTATATTTGAAGTAAAATCAACTCCAATATTACTTTATATGGGAGAAATGAATAGTGTTACTCAACACTATTCTTAGAGTAAATCATTGAAATAAACTCATACTCTATTTTTAAACTCAGAGATGAAATAAACAGATCGACAACAGAACAACTAAAGATCCTTTACTAAGCAATGGAACATCACACTCAAGAAACACTAACTCCAACACAAAAACCTAATGCAAACCCGCTTTTGCATACGTAACAGTTTCATCTAAATGAATCATCTGAATGAGCAAACGATAGTAAACAAATTCAAGTATTCCCAAGTAGCTTAAAGTTTAAAAACATTTTGCTCACTTAACTATATAGTAAACATCACTAAATGCAACATTTGAGAACAAAACACTAACCAGTTCCTGCAGCTGTAACCGCTTGTCTATACCTCTTATCTTGAACATCACCGGCGGCGAAAACTCCGGCGACACTAGTCTGTGTAGTACCAGGCTTAGTCACAACATAACCATCCGAATCTAACTCAACCGCACCATCTAAAAACTTTGTTGCTGGCTCATGACCAATCGCAAAGAACAATCCAGACACTTTCAAATCTGAAACCTTTCCACTAACCACATTCTTCACTTTCAATCCCCCAAGAACCCCTTTGTCTCCGTCGTCGTCGCCGTAAGCTTCCACCACCGTCGAGTTCCAAATCACATCGATCTTCGGATTCGACAGAGCTCTCTGTTGCATAATCTTAGACGCTCTGAAAGCGTCTCGCCGATGGATTATATGAACTTTGGATCCGTATTTTGCGAGAAAGTTAGCTTCTTCCATGGCGGAATCGCCGCCGCCGATAACCGCCAGAGGTTTATCACGGAAAATCGGAGCAGCTCCGTCGCAAACAGCACAAGCGGAGATTCCTCTGTTCCAGTAACCTCCGGAGCCTTCACCGGAACCAGGGAAGTTAAGCCGTTTAGCTACTGCTCCGGTAGCGACGATCACGGCGTCGGCGAGAACGGCTCTTGAATCAGTGAATAGCTTAAAGGGTCTCGAAAAGAAATCGACTTTCGTCACCGTCTCGGTGAAAATCGTCGTTCCGAATCTCTCCGATTGTTTCCGGAACTTTTCCGTGAGCTCGCCGCCGAGAATACCTTCAGGGAATCCAGGAAAGTTCTCGACGTCGGTGGTGGTTGTTAATTGGCCGCCGGGAGCGATGTTATTAGCCATCCATCCTTCGAAAAGAAGAGGCTTTAGCTCTGCCCTTGAAGCGTATATCGCCGCCGTGTGAGCCGCCGGACCACTACCGACTATACAGAGCTTTGTTTTATGAGTTTCGAGACCGGCGGAAGAAGAAAACGCGGAGGAGAGAGACGGTGGTTGCGGCGGCGGCGGAGAGAAAGCCGATCGAAGACTTTTTGCTCTGTTTATCAAAGACTTTAAAACCCTTGAACGACTCATACAACAACTCATTGAATCGAGATTTTTCATTTTCTTTATCAAAGTTTTCTCCTTTATATAATTAAAAATTGATGTTTTTATTTGTTGAAAATGAGATTTTTATTGTTATTTTATTTCTTGATTTTTTTAAAGTGGTGAATATGTAAAGCTTTGAGATATTGGGAATTTGAGGTAAGAGTCACAACACAAGAATAGAATCACATAAGCTTTAGGGCTTCTTTCTCTAACCTAAGCTCAAAGAATCATCATTCTCTAGCAACTTCACCACCTTGACCTAGTTGTTAAGCTTGGCTACATCATGGTGTCTTCTAGTCAAGGTTATTTAGTGTTCAATGACTAGACACAAACACCGTATATGTATATAACTAAAGTTGTAATCTGAGCTCTTTTCTTTACCGTTACAGAGGCCTGGATAGGGAGGTTGAGTTCATACCCTGTGAGCTTTCTTTTGCTGCTAGGCTCATATTAAGTGTAGAATCCTTCTCCAGTGCATGGAAATTCTCGTGTGAGTCCATTGTTCTACTTTTTGTTGTGTAATGTTCGACCAACCAACAAGTGTTGGTTCAATGGTAAGAACTTTTTGAATAAAAGAGAAAACCTTAGGTTCGAGCTGCGTTGGAAGGGGTTAGTTTGCCAAATGCGAGTATCTTATCTGGTTTGACTCTGCTCTTGAGAATTAGAGGTCCACGAGCTCTGAATCTTCTGGTCAACAAAACAATATGTTCGACTGTATTTGGATGAAACTATCGCGAGCTAGTTGTTTTCATCGTCTGTTAAGATGTTACACTCTCTAGCATTTTCGACTAGTCCATTTCAGTTGTAATCTTTTGTACAGTTTCGTGGTTCTAGCTCTTTCAATAGAATATATCTTTTATCAATAAAAAAGAACTTGTTGAGAAAGGCTATTTATAGTAGAAGTTCAACTCTAGTTTTCTTTGTATTTTTAAACATATATTATCAATTCAACGATGAAGCAAAAGAGATTTCACTTCACATCCTAACGTTTCAAGCATTGAGTCGGATTCAAGCCTCCCAAAAGCTATCGGATTCGATGATAGTTTACAACTGCCAATGAATATAAAAGAGGCTTATGGCTTATGTGTGGTGTACTGTTAGCTTCTCTATAGTATTAGGTGAGCTTTGTATTCTCTAAAAGAAAGTATCAATGATCATAAACAATAGTATTTCATAGGAAATCAAAAGTCTAATTATGAAAAGTTAATTAATGAAAATCAAAGCCTAATGAAAACATTAAGTCACACAAAAATAAAAAAGAATAAATGACATTGTATATGAACAGTGAACACTATACCTTGGAGAGATTGCAATATTCTGCATGCAGGCTTTAAAAAAGAAAAAATTATTTCAAGTTCCAATGTGTTTTTTTTGAAGTTGACTTCATAGAAATTAGGGTTTTTAGTTCTCCCAAAATATTCTTTCCCTTCTTTGCTAGACAATGGAAGTTCAATTTTTTTTTATGATAACTCAAGTGTTCCGTCGTTCATCGACGGAACGACGACCAACAGGACGATATCAATCCGTATATTGACCCCCGTACATCGAAAGCACAGATTAGCCACATGGACGTTTAAATGAAACTCCACATGTCGGCTTCTGGAATGCTGCAGCATGCATGTGAAATCCGCAATGGCCGGAAATTGAACATCGGTGACGATACTCACAACCGTGAACCCTTTACCACCAAACCTAGATGTTCCGGTTAATGGAAGTTCAATTTAGTGACCAGTAAATATATCATTATTGTTATAATAGTTCTATATGGAAAATTAAAACATGTTACAAGTAACTAAAGCCTTAATATATGGAAAATCAACTAAAGAATATGAATAAAAAATCATTTATAGTACTATATGGAAAATCAAAACATGTTACAAGTAATTAAAGCCTTAATATATGGAAAATCAACTAAAGAATAAGATTAAAAAATCATTTGCTCCACATTAACCTGATATTAACTCTAGTAACATGTTAAAACAATAGTCCAAGATGATGTAACAAAATAATATTTTCTTTTTTGTAACATTTAGCGATTATATTCATCGTAATAATTAACAGAAAAAAAATAATTTAAGTTCATTTTTCACACACCAAATTTTGAAGGAAATAAAATCAAAAGAAACCCTAATATTCGCAATTTTTTTTATCATCAACTCAAGGCAGAAAAAAGTGCCACCAAAACACTAAAATGCTGGTCTAGTGACACCTCCACCGCCACCATTTCCTCCACCACCGCCGCCTCCGCCGCTCATACCGAAAATATCTCCGCCGGAGAATTGAAAATTATTCATATTCATTCCAAGATTATAGAAAGCCACTCCTCCTCCTCCGTTTCTATCTCCAAGGTTTGGCTCACACACTTGGGTCCCACTTCCCGTAACCTCCGACGACTGAGACGCCGCCGGCTGCGGCTGCTGCACTCCGGTGGTTCTTGGCGGCGGAGTTTCCTCCTCCTCTATCGGTAACCTATCATAAACCGCGTTTGCAAAAGAAGCAGCCATCAACACTACCGGACCAGAAGCAATCAAAGAACCAGCCACATTCCCTCCCACAACTTGTCCTTGACCTCCGGCTAGATACACCGTCAAACCTCCCGCCCCCGGCGGAGCAGGCGGCGGAAGTGCCGTCCCGGTCAAAGACAATATCTCAAACCTACCATGCAGTGTAATCACACCTCCACCGGCCGGAGCCGCCGGTTGCCGTATCGTGACGTTAGTAACCGCGCCGGTACCGCTTATAACGCAAACGCCGCAGCCACGGCGAGTCGCGTAGGTGGAAACAGCCTCGGATATATCCGAGCCGGAGGTAACTTCAAGAACGTGTGATCTAAGAACGTTTGGACTATCTCTAGTTACAATCGTCGGAGGTTTAGGTTTGTTTTTGGAACCGGCCGGACGGCCACGTGGACGACGTCCGGAGGAAGAGCCAGAAGCGGTGGCTGAGCTAGTTGCTCCTCCGCCGGCGGTGGGAGTAGTCTCAGCCTTTGCTTCCTCCGCCTCCGATCTTCTAAGTTCCATGTTGTTATGATCATCACGTGGAGGAGTTTTGGAATCTTGAGGTCTCCGGAGATGCAGTTCTTGCCCTAAAAGAGGAGGCATATAACCAGACATAACAAGAAACTATGGTTTGGTTTTTAGAGAGAGAGACAAAGACAAAAGTTAACAGAAAACTTAGTGAGGAAGTGGTTTGTCACTGAGA
This sequence comes from Anastatica hierochuntica, assembly GCA_900406275.1. NCBI lineage: Eukaryota > Viridiplantae > Streptophyta > Magnoliopsida > Brassicales > Brassicaceae > Anastatica > Anastatica hierochuntica. The sequence continues at coordinate 33,022 of OVAN01000424.1, forward strand.
GTGTTTGATTAAACTTGCATTAATGTTATGGACAAAAGAAGAAGAGGACAAGAGAGAACAAAACCCTAGTGAATGAATAGTGAGAGAGAGAGATATAAGAGAGGTCGACATATGTGAAAGAGGGTCGGTGAAATTTGTCTGGACACAGATCTAGATCTTCATGTGAAGTAATGAGATGAAACAAGCTATAAGGAAAGAAATGAGTAAAGCAAGAGCATGTAAAACACTTTTTAAAAACGGCTATCTTCTAAATTATAATTTACATAAATGTGTATATATATATATATATATATAAATTTTCTTTTTTTTGACATCCTTGGACTATGGATATAAATGTACACACATATATGTATGTAGAAAATAATGTATATAGAATTTTGTTTCTAAAAATATATTTTATATAAGAGTTGGTGTAGTGAATTTTTTTTTTAAATAATTCAAGAGTAAATTTCAGAGCTTAATTGGCTCAGACTAACCTTTTAAGAGAGATTAGCCTACGGATAAGTTTTTTTCCCATATTTGTAAATGGACCGAAAACAAAGATTCATATCCGTGTAGGGTGTCCAGAGACAATCGTGTGGTAGTTTCTTTCGGCATAGTTCAGACTTACGTAATGTTTGCCACATAAACCCGTTCTTACCGTTAGACCATGACCTTCCGGACGGTGTAATCGAGGAAATCAAATAAAAAAAGAAAAACTAAATTAAAAATGTCCACGAGTGTAGAGATTGATGGATTCTAAGGAAGACTATGAAGAAGGAGATTATGGAGACAGAGAGAAAAGAGATTTGTGATGATCATTTTCCAAGATAAAGCTGAATCCAAACAAAGGATAAAGAAAACAATGAGAAGTTAAAGGAAAGACTTTTGTGATGGTGAAGGCATATGGTTTGGTGATATGATGCTTGTAGATTTATTGAATAAAACACACAAAAAAAAGAAGAAGAAGAAGGAATGTTCGATTGTAATTACAAAGTCAACTAAGTCATGCTCTTTCATTTAGAAGACAATGTCAATAGCTGACCTAACTTTTCTGTTAGTGTTATTGTCACTAACAACTTATAAGGATTAATTGTCCTCTACTCAATATTCACAAGCTTTACATAATTTTTTTTCATAAAATCAATATTAACTACATCTAACTTAACCAATAAAAAAATTAAACCGCAGAATATTAATAGTTAAAAACATCAAAGAAATAAAAATATCACTTAATTTTTTTTAAAACATCATTTAATTTAAAACAAACATAATATAATTTATTTTGACTTATAGACGGTTATATGTTAAAACCAAAAAAAATTATTAAAAAGTGGAAATCAAAGAGATCCATATTCTATACTATCCATATTAAAGAAGTGTTATGCCAAGACATATTGGTTATTAACTTATTATATCACCTAATACAAAAATTTGAGAAAATGCTTCATCAACATTTCTCCTAAAGTAAATTATTGTTCAACCAAAGAGGATTGATAAATTAGGGTTTTTTCTTTATTCTGAAGCTATATATAGTTCCTATGATTATTGGTTTTTAAATGAATTAAATAGTGGAAGTAGTTTACTCTAGTGCTGACTAACGGTTGATTAATGCTTTTACACCGGAAATGGTCTAGGGATCGAATCTTTGAAAACGTAATTTATGCAGATTAATAGAGACGTAGTTACAGAAAAATTTCAGCATGGTGGAAACGAACAAAAATGTACGGTAAAAAATTGTCTTTATACTTGTTTTTTATAATTTGTAATAAAATAATAATTCCATAAAAAAAGTAAGAATACACTTATATATACACGTTTTTGGTATGTTTAAGTGTAAATCAAGTCATTTTAATCAACCATATGCTGATATATATACATAAATAAATTCATATTGAATATTTGATCTTGAGTGGTGAGGAAGTGATCGGACGAGTAAAGATCAAAATATAAAAGATGTGTGGGCGTCATGAGTAGAAGAAGACAATGAAGCTTCACCATTGGCTATTTCTTAAGAAAAGAGTGGTGCATTTCACATGATGACCATTTTGCTTTCTTCTTTTTTCTTAATTTAAACTAAACCTTTTAATAAATTTCTTGAGCCACTCAAGAGCATGGCTTCACTTTTATATCCTTCTTTTCTTCTTTTAATTGTTAAAAATATTAAAACTGCTAAAAGTTTACAGAGGGGACATATTAGTATATGTTTTCCAAATACATTAATTAGACAACACAAAAAAATTCCAATATTGGACATCTTTTCTGGATATTGAGTTGAACATTTTTACATTATGTATTTCCATATATACATATATATATATATATAGTATATTAATTTTATTTTTGAGTATTTATTTTTTATAAAGTACATTCCAGTACTTAGTAATTATTTTAGGTAAACAACATTCAAACCAATTCAAACCGTATAAACTAGGAGTGGACATATTAACCGGGACTGAAAAACCGAAGCGAAACCGAACCGATTTGAAAAATACCCGAATAATTCTAATTTTTTTTGAAAACCGAAAAATCGGAATCGCACCGAATTAAAATATTCTGGATAACCGAAAAGAATCGAAAGTACTCAAAAATACCCAAAATACCAAAAACTACTCGAAAATATACCCAAAATACCTGAAAATAAACAACGATATATAAATATATCCAAAAACAAATACCCGAACGGTTACTCGACTCCACAAAATCGAACCCGAGCGGAATCAGAATATAACCGAAATATTTTAAGAACCAAATTCAGATTTTATAAAAACCGAAAAACAGAAAACCGAGCCGAATCTAATGCCCAAAAGCCTACTGTAAACCCAAAAAGCCCATCACTAGGCCCACTAAAATTCTACCGCCTTTTTTTTCCTTAACCGACTGTTTAAAAGTCCATCCCCTTTATATACTCTCTGTTTCTTCACCTAAAGAATCTCAACGAACATACGATGGTGTTGCTCTCGATCCCTAACGGAAACACTCTCTCCTTCAATGTTAACCCTAATTCAACCACCGTCTCCGCCTTCGAACAATTGGTTCACCACCGCATCGATATTCCACAATCTTTCCTCCGTCACTCTCTCCGTCATCGAATCCCTAATTCCGATTCGCTCCTCTTATCCGATCTCGGCATCGGCCGTTTCACCACTGTGATCCTCCACGTCCCTCTTTTCGGCGGAGGAGCGCGAAAGCCTCCTCCCGATTTCACCAACTCTAATAAGCCTCCGTCAAATTACGTCGCCGGTTTAGGTCGTGGCGCTTCCGGTTTCACTACTCGTTCCGATATCGGTCCTGCGGATCTTCCTGATCGCTCGAGTGATGCAGATGAGTTTGAAGGTAACGATTCGGGTTTGTTCTGTAATGCCGAATACGATGAGGATGATAAAGAGGCCGATGCGGTGTGGGAAAGTGTTGATAAGAGGATGGATTCGAGGAGGAAAGATCGAAGAGAAGCGACGGTTAAGGAGAAGATCGAGAAACACCGAGAATCGAATCCGAAAACCACTGAGTTGTTTGGCGATTTGAAGAGGAAATTGGTTACATTGTCTGTAGATGAATGGGATAATATACCTGAGATTGGTGATTACTCACATAAGAACAAGAAGATGAAGAAGTTTGAGAGTTTTGTGCCTATTCCCGATACGATTTTAGCGAAGGCGAAGGCTTTAGATTTAACTTCTGTAGGTGAAGGAAGAGGTAATGTGTTGTCTCTGAAGCTTGATAAGTTATCGGATTCGGTTTCGGGACAAACTGTTGTGGATCCTAAAGGATACTTAACGGATTTGAAGAGCATAGAAAGAACAAGGGATGACGAGGTTTACGATTTTAAGAGAGCTAGATTGTTGTGTAAGAGTGTAACGAATTCGGATCCTAAGAATCCGAATGGATGGATTGCTGCGGCTAGAGTGGAGGAAAAGAACGGGAAGTTAAAAGCAGCGCGGTTTCGGATTAAGAGGGGATGCGAAAAGTGTCCGAAAAATGAGGATGTTTGGATTGAAGCATGTAGGTTAGCTAATCCGGAAGATGCTAAGGAGATGATTGCGAAGGGTATAAGGTTAATACCGGATTCAGTTAAGCTATGGTTGGTGGCTGCGGAGATGGAGAATGAGGCGGGGAACAAGAGCCGGGTGTTGAGGAAGGGACTGGAGCGTATTCCGGATTCGGTAAAGCTATGGAAAGCCGTTGTTGAGTTGGCTAATGAGGAAGATGCAAGGATTTTGCTTCACAGGGCTGTGGAGTGCTGTCCTCTGCATTTAGAGATGTGGATTGCGCTTGCGAGGCTTGAAAGTTATGAGAATTCGAAGACGGTTTTGTATAGAGCAAGAGAGAAACTTCCTAAGGAGAAGGCGATTTGGATCACTGCTGCTAAGTTGGAGGAAGCTAATGGGAATACGGTTATGGTTTCGAAGATTATCGATAGGGGTATAAAGGCTTTGCGGGGAAATGGAGTTGTTATTGATAGGGAAATTTGGATGAATGAGGCTGAGGAGTGTGAGAGAGATGGGTCGGTTGCAACGTGCCAGGCGATTATTGAGAAGACAATCGGTATTGGCGTTGAAGAAGAGGATAGGGAGAGAACTTGGGTTGCTGATGCAGAGGAATGCAAGGAGAAGGGTTGTATTGAGACCGCAAGAGCGATATACGCTCATGCTCTTACCGTATTCGTGACCAATGAAAGTATCTGGCTTGAAGCAGCGGAGTTTGAGAAGAGCCACGGGACTAGGGAGTCCCTTGATGCTTTGTTGCGTAAGGCTGTGACTTATGTTCCTCAGGTTGAGGAGCTCTGGCTCAGGGGTGCTAAAGAGAAGTGGCTTGCTGGAGATGTTCCCGCAGCTTGTGATATTATACAAGAGGCGTATGCTGCGATTCCCGACTCTGAGGAGATTTGGCTTGCTGCTTTCAAGCTTGAGTTTGAGAACAATGAGCCAGAGAGGGCAAGAATGCTTCTTGCGAAAGCGAGGGAAAGAGGAGGCACAGAGAGGGTTTGGATGAAATCAGCTATTGTTGAGAGAGAACTCGGGAACGTAGAGGAGGAAAGGAGATTGCTTGATGAGGGCTTGAAGCGATTCCCGACGTTCTTCAAGCTTTGGTTGATGCTTGGGCAGCTCGAGGAGCGGTTCAAGCATCTAGAACATGCCAAGAAAGCTTATGACTCTGGTTTAAAGCATTGTCCCAACTGCATACCGCTGTGGCTTTCGCGGGCTAATCTTGAAGAGAAAGTGAATGGTCTGAACAAAGCTCGGGGTATTCTCATAACCGCCAGGAAAAAGAATCCTAGGAACGCTGAGCTGTGGTTAGCCGCGATTCGTATTGAACTGAGGCATGATAACAAGAGAGACGCAGAGCACTTGATGTCAAAGGCGTTACAAGAGTGTCCCAAAAGTGGTATCCTCTTGGCTTTAGACATAGAGATGTCGCCACGTCCTCGTCGGAAAACAAAGAGTTCCGATGCTTTGAAGAAGTTTGACAAAGATCCACATGTTACTGCAGCTGTAGCCAAGCTCTTCTGGCAAGATAAGAAGGTGAAGAAAGCGAGATTGTGGTTTAAAAGAGCTGTGAACCTCTTCCCCCCGAGTATTGGCGATATCTGGGCGTATTATTACAAATTCGAACTTCAACATGGCTCTAAAGAGAACCAGAAGGAAGTCCTAGCGAAATGTGTAGCTTCTGAGCCGAAGCACGGTGAGAAGTGGCAAGCTATTGCCAAAGCAGTTGAGAATGCACACCAACCTATTGAGATCATCTTGAAGAGAGTCGTGATCGCGTTGAGCAAAGAAGATAAGGCTGCTTGAGAGAGTTAACAAATTCCTTTTGTTTGTCGTGATCACACTTTGCTCATAGCTTAGTTCACGGTTTTATCTCTTTGCAGGCTCAACTTAAAATGAATATATCGATAAACTAATCTCTAGGCATGTTTAAATGAAAACCGACTCTGTTTCTTGCTAACATTCCCGCGCATTTTGGCTCTTATAAGAATACAAAAAATCGAAATTTTGTTGGAGTATAGAGTATCTTTTCTTTACTATCGTAGCTTCCCCGCGGAATGTAGATATACTGAAACAGAGACAACACTGCAAAGCGCAAAACCACAATAACGAATTTGTATGAGTATTAATCTTCAGTTGGCTAGTTTCGATATCGAAAGTTAAAAAGATGATTTGTATTGTTTAGCAGAAACAAACTTACGTTGAACCCAAGAAGAAGGCAAGCGAAAGATGAAAATTGAAGAGGAATACAGAGACAACCGCGGTGAGAAGCATCGCCACTGATGTTGAATAGACCTACATTAGCCGTTGGTAAAAGTTCAATTAACTGTTTTTACAAAGAGTATGAGTGATACATTTGCTAATTTACTACCTTCACAATGTTGTCTGCATATTTCATCACCATTGATACGGCAATACCACTGCAAGACAAACAGGAGAGACGAGTGTTTTAAGCCGTTTGCTTCAATAACTAACATTAGAGTTTAGAGACGAGTTTTGGCCTGTGAAGTAGCTTTTACCTGAGAGCATGGTTAAGAATCATGAGTACTGTAATGAACGAGTATCCATGGAAGAATCCCCTGTAAACAGAAAACCGCACATTCAATACCAGAGCAGACTTTTTGATGTCAATAATGAATGGCGCAATTTCAACGGAGATTCATGCAACCACATATACTAATATGTAGCAAATATGATTAGGAGACAGAAGATGGTTTTTGGATTTACTTATTTGCAACGGCATCGAAATCTTGGATCACTATAGCGATAGCATTGAAGATCATCCCGAAGACATATAGCCAGAAGTTTTGTACATTTATATTCCTTGAAGGCCGTTTTTTTATAATGGCCTGCCAATATGCAAAGCCAAAGCCCTTATAAGTTTTGTTAAATCATAAGTTATCAATGAAATGACCACACAGTACTGTTTTAAACAACAATGTAAATCAGTGTTACACACACGCGCACACGCAAAAGAATTAAATCCGTGCTAGCTTTGAGTATTTAAAGGACACGGCCCTAATAACTCACCTCGGTATATACTCCAGCAAAACCACTTAAAAGAGCCATAACCTAGAAACGATGATGAATGATTATATCGATTAACAAGGGCGACGAAGAAGCTTCACAACTCTTAGTAGGTAATTAGTATCTTCAGGTGGGTAACAACTTACAATTGCCATAATCCAACCAGGAAGAGATGTCTGAAGAACACGATCAGAACTACAAAAGCAATTTCAACTGTGAGGTAAGCATCAGACGCAAGAATCACTGAAGCTCATTTTGATAGCGGTCAATAAAATCAAAGGGAAAAGGAGTCAAGAGCCAAATTTACTTTGAATTCAACTGAGCAGTGGTGCATCCGCAACATAACAAAATGAAACCCGCCCACTGAATCTCGCTCAGTCTGTTGGAAAAAGATAGTAACCAAACTGATTAAACAGAGCCTGACTCAGACTTGGAAAAATTGAGGGGAAATACGAAACAGAAAACTTATAAATTCCAAAGATCAACTATTCACTTCACGGTAAGAATTTTAATTTGGATGAACAAACAACCTACTTTTTCTTCAGTATAATTCTGTACAAAACACCGGTACTTATGATATTCAAATTCTTCAATATCTGATAGCCTGGAGCATCTACATATGCGAAAATATAGTACTGCCACATAAAAGGTGACACCACAAGTAGTTAGAAACATATTAACATGGAAAATTACAAACACCGACCAACACCAAACAAACAGAAAAAACTCGGGAAAGCCCAACCTGTAACAGATTCTTGAAAAGGTACAACGCAGCTGGAATAGGAAAGACTTTAACTTCGTCAAACGTTGTGCTTAATCTGATTCAGAGACAGCATTTGGAGCATCACCAAGTCAAAAGAAAAACTCGGAAAATTTTTATACGAAACTAATTGAACATGATGTTAATCCATAACCTATTGTCGTCGTTAACACCTTCCTTTCTCCAAATCCTTGTCAAAGCAAGCAGCGATAACGCACATTTCAGAGTCTCAACCTAATGTCCAAAGATTTCAACGATGAGAAACTACGTTGCATCACTCAATTTCGAACACCGAGCAAAACATCGATCCAAAAACTCACCAAGAAATTAGCAGTAGTAACACTATACTCATACTTCCCAGCTCGCTTAGACCAAACGATAAGTATCGCTTGAGAACTCGTGAGAATCGTCAATGCAAATGTTACTACACCTCTAAGAAAATTCAAATCCACAAGAAATTTTTATTAACATTCTCTTAGTTTCTATCGAAGCAAATGAAGAAGAAGAAGAAGAAGAAGCTTACTTACTTTCGTTTCCAGTTTATTCGTTCACTAGATCCAACACCTAAAGTAGCCATAGCGATATTACTCGAAGCAACTGATGAAATCGAAAGCAACAATGAGTATACAAAACAAGAGAAATTGAAGATTCGAGAAGAAAAAGAAGAAGAAGAAGAAAAGCTCACCGGTTTGAGATTTTCCTTTTAAGCTTTCGAGATCAGAAGTGATGTCATGATCGTCCTGAAGCTCACAGTTATTGAAGAAATTGAGCATGCGAATTACACTCAAAGACACTGAAAATGGAAAGCGAAAACGAAAGAGAAGGAAAGAAAACGAACGAACCTCGTCTTTGATTTTACGATACTCCATTGTTGAAGAAGCTCTCTCAGATCTCTCTGTGATCTCTCTGCTTCAAGCATACACACTCTCTAGCTAAAGAAATTAGAAAATTTGATAGATTAAATGGAAAAAAAAAAACAAAATCGATTAATAATCTGTTGTTGGGCTTAAAAATAGAGTTGGGCCTTAACCCCAATATTATAATTTGTTTAATCTAAAAGGCTATAATTTCTATAAATATATAATAAGACTATAATTTTGAATTTTAGATTTTTTGACTTGTTTTTAGACAAAAATAACTAATTTATATAATTTTAGTGATTATAATATATTTTTATTTGATTACGGTTCAATTTTAGTTAAAAATTTATTTCGCCATATTAAATAGTATAATGTTTGAAAAAGAAAAATCGGACTGCGGCGGAAACTAACCAGACCAACACCGCCTAGTGGATACGCGGAGGAGTAATCGATCTAGGCGAGGATTATTAAAAACAGATGCCAAAACCGATCATAAAACATATATGCAAACAATTGATTAATCATTATTTATAAATATGTAAATGTAAATATTTCTGGTTAAGATCAAATGGTTATTGAGCCCTGAAAAATGATATATATATCTATATTCACAAATATATACAACAAAATAAATAGAGTGTTGTATATTTTCCTATTTTTTTGTAGCTGCATTCACAAACAAAGTAATTATAGTTTTAGTCCAATGTGTATGCTGCCTCTCATAAGTCCGTGGTCACGAGTTCGAACTCCTGTTTCATCGTAAGTCCCGTATATAATGTTTAACCCTTGTGTGGAACTAAGAATTATCATATCGATTCGTTGCGATATTAATTGTCGATAAAAAAATAAACTAATTATACAAAATAAAAACAATGAAAATAAAAATAAATACTTTAAAATTAATTTTAGAAAAAAGAGTGCATGTGATTGGCTGTGCACAAAGTAAATGGACCCCACAATTATTAAAACACAGAGAAAAAAAAAACAGAGGATAAAAAACCCAGCCTGTGTTAGAGCTGTGATCACTACCTTCCACCTTCTTCTTCTTCATCTTCTTCTCCTCCTCTCTCGAAATCAAAAGCGATGAGCTCAATGATGGAAACTCTCCAGATTCGTAAACCTACTTCTCTCCCCGTTTCTCAACGCCCTACCTCCTCCGCATCCTCCGCCGGAGCAGACGACGAGCCTGGTCTCCTCCGCCGTCGTCTCTCTTCACTCTCTCTCAATCTCACAAACAAACCATCGGAAATCGCAGCTCGATTCCCGAGATCTAAATCGGTTTCCGCCATGGGAGAACAAGCAGGAAGCTCAGTGAAACAATGGTGGGAATGGATTTGGTCATGGATCTTATCGAGAAAACCGATTTTCATTAGAGATCTAGAGCTTAACAAAGAAGAAGCTAAATCGATTGGATCTCAGAACAAAGGAAGTGTAATGCACGTCTTCTTCAAACTCAGATCTCAGATCCGTAATCTCATTGGCTCTTCTTCTTCTTCTGATTCTCTTCCTCTCTCTTGCAAATACAAACGTCAACGATGAAGATGACGATGGATTCGATAATCCAACGGTTCAGATTTGTCTCTTAAAAAAAAACACTATCTTCTTTGTTTTTTTTTGATTTTGCGTGCATCAATCGTATAATGTATAATGGCGTTTTTGTTTGTTCTATAATTAAATTTGTAATAATTTTATTTATTTGATTTTTTTTTACAAAATTGTAGCGATTGTATTTTGTATTTCTTTTTTTTTTATAACCATGCATTTATATAGAAACTTGTTTGTTTTTTTTTTACGCGCCAATTTTTTTTGGCGGTGATGATGATAAACAATTAAAATAGGCTCAAAATGTTATAACGATATAATAAAATTGAATAATATAAAAAAAACATCCATTAATTTTTCAAGTAAACTAGACTAGCAAATTTTTTTCTCCTAATTTAATAAAAATATAAGAATTTTTTTGTCGGTGATACAACTAAATGGAAGTCGGTTGATAAAATCGGAATCTCATCGTTTGTTTGTTGTCATCGTGGAGTAATATAAAGAGTTGTTGTATTAACTCAAATAATTAGATATATGGATGTTTTCGCCGTTTTGTCGTCTTCATCTTTCTTCCGTTTTTATTGTATGTGGTTTAGATTTGCATTTTGAAACGACAAACATAGTAAATGTAGTTTGTTTCCTTCTTTTAGCTTCCAATTTTCGACTGACTTTTTGCTCTAAATTTTTTTTTAAAACTCGTCGGCTTTTTGTTCTGGACTATATCTTTGTTGATTTTGTATAATCCTAACGCTTTAATTTAATAAAATTTATTAAAATGAGCAATAAAAAGAAATTCATTATTTTACAAGAAAAATAGAGTACTAGAATGTGACCATCACAACAATTGTCGGTGGGAGAGCAATATTCGTCGTCGGTGGCGAATTTTAAAGTATATAAAAAAATGCTAAAAATGTTATTAAAAAAATACATGTATGAAATTTAAATATTTGATAGTGAAAGATTGATTTGAAATTAATTTAGTTTAACATCAACTAATCAAATATGACAAAAGAAAACACCATAATTAAAATTAAAGGTTACGGCGTTGCAAAGCATGTGAATATAAGGAGTGACAGAAAGAAAATATTTGTATCTATTATATATAAAAAAATAGTTTTGGTATAATAATGTTCCAAAATTATAAGAATTAAACAGCCTTGAGTTTTGGTTTTATTTGAGTTTTAAATACATATATTATAAGATTCTTTCCTACTTAAAGATGCACTCTAATTACATGATTAAGACTTGCTAGCTCATAATCAACTTTACGTAATTATTCATTTTGAACCGAGTTTTGTAGTATGATATTGATAAAGGGTCGTGATCCTCTAGATTAGTGCTCGCATTAGGTTTTTTTTTGGTTCGGATCGGTTAATTTAGTTCTTGAATTTTTGAACCATATTAAAACCGAAATGTTTTCGATTTGATTTGGATTCGAATTCCAATTTGGTTCGGGTTCAGTTCTGACTGAAATTAGTAACTATTTGGATATATATTTTTTTGTTAGTTTCATTTATTTTCGAGTATTAATGCATTTTGAATACTTTCAGACTTTTAATTCTTTTCGGTTATCCGAAATATTTCAGTTCTTTTTGGTTATCCGAAACATTTTGGTTCAGTTTTCAATATCTACGACCATTCAGATACTTTTTAATTCCGATTTGAACTCGGTTCAGTTTTCTTTTTTTGTTATTCGATTTGTTTTTTCGGTTCCGGTTAATTTGTCCACTTCTAGATTAGAAACAAAAAGAAATTTCTCAATGTTGAAAGATATCTATTTTCGAGTTTCACTTATTTTTGAGTTTTTCGGATATTTTGTTCTTCACGTTTATCTAAAATATTTCGGTTCGATCGATTATTTCGGTTTTCTATAATTAAAACCACTCGGATATTTTCAACACCCGAACCGGTTTCATCTCGATTTTTCTTATTATCCGATACGGTTTTTTGGTTTCGGTTAATTTGTCCACTCCTAGTTTAAAAACAAGAAGAGATTTCTCATAGTGAAAATTCTTAGAAATCACACAAACATACAAACACATTTTGTTTTGGTTTTTTCCAAAATACAAAAGAGGTAACAAAGTTGAAAGATAAACAAAAGCTCACTAACTTCAACAATGGCCATAAACAAACAAACAAACATTTGCTAAACAACATTAGCTCAACCCTCAAAAGCTATGAATCCTCCTGGTTTAGTCTTTTCTTCTTCTCCTATGTGATGAGCATTGAGCATTGTTGATTGAACTCATGAATAAAAACATCTTTCGTAGTTTCGAAATCGCACAAAAACACCGAGAAAAATCAAACCTTCTATGCATCTCTCATGCTAATGTTTAAACTATTTCTCATAGTTCTTCTCCCAACACCTGCATTTCCCTTTTGCATCATCTCCACAAACTCGCCATAATCAATCTTTCCGTCCTATTCATACGACCAACATAAAAAAAATCCGGACACTCAAAACATTAGTCTTAAAGAGGAATGTGTGAGTCGTCGTATAATAAAGAAAGCTTACATTGTTTTGATCAACTTCTTTGATGATATCTTCAAGGAAAACATCGGTCATACTATGTTCAACACACGCTTGTTGCAACTCATCGATTGTTATGTAACCGCTTCCATCTTTGTCAAAGTATTGAAACGCAGCGACAAGATGTTCTTCCCGCTCTAGTTTGTTGAGATGAATCGTCGCTGCAATGAACTCACTGTAATCTATTGTCCCACTATTGTCCACATCAGCCTAGCAATACACAAGAGCCGAGCGTAAGAATACACGATGATCGGTTTTCTTTAAGCTAAATAAGATAAGAATTTACCGCTTCCATTAGATCATGGATCTCTGTGTCTTTCAAAGTCGATCCGTATTTTCTTAGCCCGGCTTTGAGTTCATCAAATGTGATTGCACCGCTGTTATCCGTATCCATTGCTTGAAACATTTCTCTTAAACCCGCTATCTCTTCTTCCGAGAGGCTCTCGGCTATAACCTGATGACCCCAAAACAAAGAACAAACACAGAGATCTTCATGAGAAATGATGCAGAGACCATAGAAGACTTTAAGCACAAACAAACTCACTAACCTTCAAAGCCATCTTCTTTAGTTTATTCATTGCAGAGAACTGCTTGAGACGAGACAAAACAGCCGGATCAAGTGGTCTATCTGGCGCAACACCGTTCTCGCAGATCCACGGATGACCTGAGATAACAAAAACACAGAGAGATTTAACTCTACTGCTTGTCTGATTACTAAAGTTCAACTATTAACGTCAAGAAAATAGAATACATACGCAAGACTTCATGAGCGGTCAATCGTTCTGCGGGCTTTGAACATAACATTCTACGGATCAAATCTTTAGCACTGTCGGATATTACCGGCCACGGGTCTGACTCAAAGTCGATATATCCTTTCAACACAGCATCAAATATCCCTTGCTGTGTTTCTAATTCAACAAAGTACAAAAACAAAACACATTTCATGTCACTAAACGACTACGAAACCGGCTTTAAATCACAACTTACCTGCCCAAAAAGGCGGAACTCCGCTTAACAATATGTAAAGTATAACACCAGCAGTCCATACATCAGCTTCAGGCCCGTAACGTTTAAGCAAAACCTCAGGAGCAACATAATATGGACTTCCAACAACATCAGTAAATATCTGACCTGAAAAATCACACGAAAGATCATAACTAAGCAATGTTCTTACATTCTTCGCTTTTTTCATACGATTTCTTATTACCTGGTTTGAAAAAGATAGATAGACCAAAATCAATAGCCTTGAGTGAGAAGTCATCATCTTTATTAACCAACAAGAAATTCTCAGGCTTTAAGTCTCTATGCATAACACCAAGCGAATGACACGCTTCGACAACACCGACAATAATCTTAGTAAGCTCAGCAGCTTTCCTTTCACTATAATGACCTCTTTGAATAATCCTATCAAACAATTCACCTCCAGCACAAAGCTCCATAACAATATGAACATACAAAGAATCCTCATAAGCTCCTTTAATCGTAACGATATTACTATGACCAGCTAAATGATGCATAATCTGAATCTCTCTCCTAACATCTTCAACATCTTCTTTAGATATTAACTTCCTCTTTGAGATTGACTTACAAGCATAGTCAACGCCTGTGGCGAGTTCAGTACAGAGATAAGTAGTTCCGAATTGGCCTTGTCCTAACTTACGACTTAGAGTATAAAGATCACGAATGTTTGGTGTTTTGTGACCAAGAACATAGTAAGATTGATTGTCTATGTTACGTCTCATGATTGGTTCTTTTGAAGGAAGAACAAGAGCTGGATCTGTGTTGCTGTTAGTGTTAGCTTCTTTAGAGAGTTCTTGAGCTATGATCTCTGAAGCAGAGTTGATGTTGGTCGGAGATTGATCGGAGTAAGAAGTGGGCTTATTGTTATTGTCGCCCTCTAAGATTTTGTCTTTGAAAGATCCGCGGCATGAATTGCCCATCCAACGAACTGTTCATAGATATGAACTCTGTTAAGAGAAGAAACAGAGCAAAGTCGAAACCTTTAGAAGAATCAGAGCAAAACCCATGAAGCTAAAAGGAGAAAGGAACAAACTTTAACAATCACAAGAAGTAAATCTTGAAACCCACAACAGATCAAGATTCAAAAGCATATCAAACTAAACAGATCAAGATCAAGATCCTTCAAAGGAATCAAAAACAGAGCATGGATAAAAAGGATTAGTTTTTTTACCAGGAACAGCGACTAAGTGAGAATGAATTGATTAGGAATCTGAGAGTTGAAGAAGAAGAAGAGAAAAGTTTCGATTTTTAATTACTATTTTTGAGTTTATTCGAGAGAGAATCGAGATTCATTCAAGTAGAGTATATAAAATAAAAGAAAAGTTTTTGTTTGATGAGAGATTTGGTCGGATGATTTAGAGACGTTGGATTTAGAGTTTGGGAGTTTATTTGAACGGTGAAGATTAAGAGAAGAAAGTTCTTATAAGAGTCTCTCTCTTTTTAGTGCTCAACAGCTACTTTTCTCTGTCTCTGCTGTTTCCTCTCACCTTCTTCATTTTTTTTTTGTAATTATTAAAAACTAGTTCCACTTTGGTAGATGAGAAAATTTAATTTAAAATTTTATTGTGTATTAACAGAAAAAAATATTCTAATTATAAGTTGGTGACCATATTGACAAGTTGATTGATTTTTTAAAATATATAGTTCCAGTTTTTTTGTTTTTGAGTTTTTATTCAAATGTTAATCAGGGACCATAATGTTTATTTTTTCTTTTTTCCTAATTGATGTTATTTATTGAAATTCGAAACCAATTACAAAATCTTAAGCCGGTAAAACCTTACCGTTTTCCGGAATCAATAACTGACGAATTTTAAAGATACCTCCGGAACTAGACAAAATAATAAACTACGCATCACAATACAAAAGGAAAAAGCTATGAGAGAACAACTTAAACTTTAAAGATGAATAAGAATTAGGAGGAGAACGAAATTGGTTAGAAGAGTAGTGGAACTGAGTTTCACAAGCCGCGATTATTATGAAGGATTTTTGAACGATACTCATTATAATGTTCACTTACTATAAATGAGCCACGAGAAATACCGCGAGATAACATTTGAGGGCGAAGAACGTAAACATCATCTCTGGATATACAAGTGAAAGTCGATGACCAAAGGCTAATAGCTCCACACGACCATAATGTTTGTTTACAAAACAAACATTTTCTTTTATATTCTCTCCGTTTTAATTTAAATGAAAGTTTAGAATATAATGTCATCCATACTAAAATAAATACAATTTTTCAAAAAGTCGGCTAATGAAAGAAGACCTCCTAGAAATAAGAGACATAATTTTTTTTTTGGTATCATTTAAGTGATTTTGCAAGTTTCTAAACAAAAGTTAAAATGTTTGTGACCATTTGTATTATGCATTATGATTTTCTAAAAATCGAATTGGTTTTGACGGTGATGTTTTTTATATACAAGATGTAAGCTGAATAAAAGTTAATGATTTCGAGTGCAAAAAATCTTAAACATGCAGTATTATAAACATAGGGAGTAAACTACTTACAACCTTATAAAGTTTTTAAACTTCTTTTAAAAGTTTTATATAATTTTTTTAAAATTATTCATATTATTGTTTGAGTTTTTGGTATTCAGATTTACATAGTGGATTATGTGTAATTAAACTCTGAAACTCACGAATAAGATTACAGATTTTAATGGCATCCCATATATTATTATTTTTGAAAGAGTCTTTCTAAATTATTTTATAAAAAGTCCTGTCAAAACTATAAAATGTTTGGTTATTACATATTTGCATGGCTGGAAATGGAAAATGACATGTTTTTTTTCTCCTTTCACACTAGTATATATATGTATATTATTTTATTATATAGAAAAGAGATTTTATTATTAATTATTACCAATTCGTAGGTAAGCACTAACCACGATTGTTTTATCTATGGTCAACACACTAAGTCCACGGCAAGAAGTTTCAAATTCATATAAACAATGTCGTTATCAAAGACAATGGTCATAGACATATATACTCAAAGATATGATTACTCTCGAAGAGCTTTCTGCAACAAAGTTGCATGAGCTTCAAGAAATGTAAAGATATTTGAAGGGAGATATTGTAAAAGGATAAAGAAGCAAGATTCATATTGGTTGTATCTAGGGGTTGTTATTTGGACTAGACAAATAAACGGAAACTCGAAAATCGCTTTTTACTTCAAAATATTTCGGATATTCGTACCCAACCGAGAACTAGGGGTTCTTATTTGGACTAGACAAATAAACTGTAACCCGAAAACCGATTTTTATTTCAAAATATTTCGGATATTCATATCCAACCGAGAACTAGGGGTTCTTACTTATATTGGACTAGATAAATAAACCGAAGTCCGATTTTTATTTCAAAATATTTAGAATATTCGTATCGAATTTGGAACTGAAAGGATACGAATTTGGAACTGAAAGGATACTTAGAAAACCAAACATTATATTCCAATTAATATTCTAACTCTTACTTACCTTCAAATTCAGCTACTATTTCACTTTTTTGTACTAACATTTAGGATTTTTCATAGAGTTTTGGTAAAATGTAACCAAACTAAACCAAACTCGATTTTTTTTTGTTTTAGGTCAATTAAATCAAAATATTTTATCTTTTTCTTATAATCTTTTTTTTTGAATCCGAACTTAAACCGAATCATAATATTTGGAACTAAAACCGAACCGAATAGATATATAAAAGTTACTCGAACGGTTCTTATTTATATATAACCAAATAACCCGTAATTAGAATGACCTAAACTGATCTGATGACCCGAATGTCCACCCTAGTTCTTATCACGGAAGAATAGTATCTTGTGTATTACGGAATGACCAATTCTTAGGCACAAACAGAAAAGGAAAGAAGAGACCTGCTCTCTATCATCAGTGAAGTTGTATATTTTGGTAACAAATATAATAATCAAGATTTTTTTTAAAAAAGTTCTTCATTCTTCCTTTAATTTGTAAGAAAACTAAAGCAAATAAATAAAATATTCATTTTATTGTTACTTATGAGTAAGTCCCATGATTAATCAAAGTTAAAATGTCTCATTATGTTTAGACATCATTCTCCATTATTTCATCTTCTTTCTTTTCTTGATTAAAGTTGAAAATGATTCGATCAAAGATGCTTTTGGAGATGTAAATAAAACTAATTAAACTTTTACTTCACCAATAAAATTTATTTTCCTCATGCCATTGATGAGAAACTAAAAAAAAAACAGAAATCTCTAAACACAATGAACAACAATAACGATACCAAATAGAGAAAATTGCAAATGAGCAAGTGATGTTAATGACCTAAAAGAACCAAACCAACCGGTACAATTAGAGGTAAACCGGTTTATTGTTAAGCCCTCGGTTAAGGTTTTGTGTTAAGTATGTTTCCGTGTACCTCAAGGCAACATCTTTGAAGTCTAAAGAAGAAGGTTTTTGAGTGATGAAGATGAATCTATCACATTGATCTAGAAGATTTTTAACGAAAGATCGTCGTTTCGTAACTTTCGTTTACGTTTCGATCTTCTCTTGGATTGTTCTTCTTTTTCATCAAGATAAGCTAGAAACGTTTGCAATGTTCTAGTTTGTTGTGGTGAAGCTACTACGATAGCTTCTTCCTCACGTTTTCCGCGGTTGCAAAAGCCGCGGATTATCTTGAAGAAGTAGATAAAGAGCGAGACGAAACAAGCGATTCCGCTCACAAGAAACAGTCCCCAGAAGCTACGAAGCTTAAGTTGTTCTTGATCATCATATACTTGTGAACCATTCAAGTTACTACAATTTGATTTCGAAAGCCATTTGTCATGAATCTCTTGAAGCTTCCCTGTTTCCGATAAGCGTAAAATCGCGGTTGACATGTCAACCGCTAATGGAGAATCTCGCGGAAACGCCTTCAAACCAAACAAAAAACCGAATCAAGATTTAAGCAATAAGAAGCAAAGACATTTCGAGATGAAGGTAATAATACTCACAAATCCCCAACCGCTTCGGGTGAATTCTTGGCCTCTAATGGCAAATCCGCAAAACTCTGAAAGGAAAAGATCAATGTAAGGACGTTCATCGACAATCGCGGATACAGTTCCGTTTTGAAGAGCGTTCGCGTATTCTTTAGGTGAACCTAATGGTACAAGTCTTGATCTTGCAATGTTTAGCTCATCAATCATGTAGTTTTCGGCGTAGGAACCTACTTGAACTCCTATTCGCCCCGTGCTGGCGATGAGTGTGTCGACTCCTTTAATCGGTGAAATTAGTTGTTGCACTGTAAGAATCGATGTAAGACTCGCCGTGTAGCTTGATGTGATGATTAGTACCACAAATAGCCAAATGAGCAACACAATGCGACCGAGTGTGCTTATTGTATTCTCTCCTACAAAATGTAATCACACAAAGATGTTTCAAGAACTCGTAGTCTAGTAACTAGCTGCGAGTTTAGGTATTAACTTACTATGCGAGAAAAACATCGTCGAGAAGCTGAACCTACAATGATAAAAAGATTAGAGGTTGTGAGGTGCTTCGAGGTGACTTAAATCTCTAGATGTACCGGTAAGGACTACATTCATTAGGCTCGGGATGTTAGTTATATTGTCGCGGTTTTAGGGCTATAAATACAGGTTTGTAATTATTATTCACACGATTAATAAAGAAAACTCTAACCAGAACATACACTATTAGTGTTGTTTACTAACCAGAGAATTGTAACAATTTGTTTCTTTGGAGGTCCGCGGAACTCATCGTTGGTTTTATGTTCAAGAATCCATATTACCGAACCAACGATGAGGAAAAATGATGCGGTTACCGCCCACATTGGAAGCGTAAAAGGGCGTAAAAACGCCCACGCATCATTTAGCTTAGTGACCGGAGCAACCACAACGAGGCCTGATTCTATATATGGTTGAGTGAAATCCACAATCTTTATTCGTTTCATAACAATCGCTATGTCTCCAACCACAACATCAAACACCTGAAAGCGAAATACGAAAAAACTTAACACTAGATAATGCTTTGTGTTATGCTCAATTGATCATTTTAAAACTTACTCCTGTGGTGACATTGTTGACAAGTGCATTGTAATTTGGGTTCTTGAGACCATCTCCAAATAGTATGAACTCATGAGGAACCGGATAAGGAAGTAGTTTTACCGCGGCTTCAAAGACATCAATGCTATAACCTTTCACTTTACTACTTCCTTTAACACTTGACACAAAGTCCTTGAAGCTTGCTCTATTAGGTACACCGATTCTCAATCTTCTCCCATTGTTACGAAACACCCATCCACGCGGCGTCACATTAGTCCCACCAGGCCAAGTCACATTGTTCAAATGTTGATTCGAGCTAGAACGGTTTGGAGGCTTACTATATAGTGACTCAGGAGATATAGTAGATAGACCAGAATGGTTAGACCAGTACCCTATCTGCCTAAACTCGTTATCGACCACGTTTATTATGTCGTATGAAGGTTGTATCATCGATCTATCGGGAAGAAATTGTACCGGACCTGTAACACCAGACATCTTTGTATTCACAATATAATCAAGAAACCGTAATCCTGCATCGAATATACTCAATGCACCTAGATTCAATGTCCCTCCTTTCAAGCTTGTTAGCTTCGGGTCACTCGAGAAAGAAATGTTAAATCCGGTATCAAGAAATCTTTTAATAGCTCGAGCGATGATCCAGACAGTATCATATGCATATAATCCATAAACATTTAACCCGATAGTTCCATTACTCAACTTGTTCCACCGCGCCACGAAATCTCTCTTCTTTCTTGATTCTGGTGTGTGAATACGAAGAGTGAGCACTCCTCTGAAAGATTCGGGTTTTTTACCCGAATCTAACAGAGAACTCAACCAAGTTGTAGCTATCCAAACATAACCATCCACCATCATACCAAGCTTTTGTGCTTCCTCAAAGATCATCCTACCGGTTTTCGGGAATGTATTCACAATGATAACCCGAGATTCCATCCCTTGAATCTTAACCAACTCATCAATGATCTCGCGAGGACTAGTAATCACTACATCCAAAGGAAGTACCGCCTTGTAAGAGATCTTGCACCGCCTTTCTTCGAGCTCATCGCCTAAAGATGTTATACCATTTCTACTATTGTCATCATCATTGTACAATGCAATCACATCTGACCAACCATAATATGCTACCATTTCCGCAATGGCACGCATCAGAAAGAGATCGCTTGGCGCCGTTTGGACAAAGAATGGGAACTGAAGAGGCGAGAGAGTAGGATCTAAAGCGGTGAATGACAACATAGGAACGTTAAGTTCATTTGCAATGTAAGACAAAACATGAGCCATTATTGATGTTTGAGGACCAATTATAGCTACAACATCAGTCTCCATGAACTTCAATGCTGTGATATATAAAACCAACACAAGGATAAGTAATAAAAAAAAACCTACTACTTCCGTTTCACAATGATTTATGTTTTTTTTTTTTGTCCCTAACCACAAGTAGTTCTTCTCACTAAAGGCACATGCAGAGTTCGAACCACAGTTCTGTGAGATGGTAGCAGAGATGGTGCAACCACTGATCTACTTGCTCCTCTCACAATGATTTATATTTTAGAAAACCGTTTCAGAAAGATAGATATTTTAGGTTTTTATGCTATTTTAAGTAGTTAGCTATAGTAAATTGTTGAAAAACTATTGGTTCAAAGCTACATAAAATTGTTTTTAGACGGGAATAAAGTATTTATTGTTATACATTAATTATTTCTTAATATGTGCTGGAAAGTTCAAAAAATCTATCACCGTGAAACGGAGGGAGTATTTTCGAAAAACAAGATAAACATTTATTCACCTCCCATGATGCTGAGGAATCCATTGCGCTTAGCATCATACATTAATATACGCAATTTCGATCCACCAAGGAAGCTAGGATCAGAATTAACATCATCTTCTGCAGCTTTCATGGCGATATTTGCAACTTGACCTTGTAAAGTACTTAAACTAAAGATTGCACCAACATTAACATCACGAGGAAGCCTTGAAGAAGAAGAAGCTCCCTCACCACTAAGAACAATGAAGTTCAATAAAACCAAAACCCAAAACATTTATTTGGTGTGGCTTTAATGTAGTAGTTCCTTGAAACACATAAGTTAGAAACAAAGTGAGAGATTGTGATGAGCTTGAAACTTGTAATATATGGAAGATAAGCAAAGAAAGTGGCTTTCACAAGAACTTGAAGAAAGTGTCACAAGGATTAAAACCTTACCTCAAACATTGAAAAGGCAAAAGCTTAGCCATGAATGTAATGGAAGAGATGCTAAAACCAAAACCATAATCATCCCTTTTAATATAATTAATAATCTAGCTTAAAGAAAGGTATGAGGAACAAGCAAGAGGACTAATTTTTTTTTTTCTTTTTAAAAAATGAAAGAATGAGTCTTCAACAAAAGAAATGAAAATTTAATTTTGGGTATGCTTGTAGATTTGGGAAAGTTGCAAACTTTAAACTCTAAACTTTATATGTTTTTAATTTTTAATTTATTTTTTTTTAAATAATTTTACTTTGTATTTTAATTTCTTTTAAAAGCCAATATGATCCAATAATTCTTCTCTTTCTCATACTATTTTAATTCTTTTTGTTGTATTAATTCTTTTTCTATTCTTTTGGTCTAATTTTGTTTTAAAATAAAAAACATTGTGGTGTGGAAAAACTAATGCCATAAATTTTTTTTTGTAGATTTAAAATGGTTTTTAAATTTTAGTTTTCGATTTTTAAATTTTAGTTTGAGTTTTTTTTTCTTCCGATAGTATGAGTGTTTTTGGAAAAAAAAGATCAATGTGGCTTTCGATTTTCATTTAAAATTATAGAAAACTCAGAAAATTAATTTTCTTAATTTATTTATTTTATCGAAAATTTTAATTGGATAAAATTCTCAATTAATTTATGCTAAAAATACTACTAATTTTAACACACTAAACCGGATTAATCAAACAAATATTCAATTCGTAACTAATAAGTATGAGAAGGCCCATTAAATATAAACTTGGCCCATTTAAAAAGTAGTTTCCTTACACAATAAACCGCTCTGTTCCTCAACTGTCTCCCTGTTCCTCCATAACTTCCACCACACGTAACCGTTTCTTTCTTCTTCTTCTTCTACTAAACCAATCCTTTCTCTAACTTCCATCTTTTTTCTCTCTCTCTTTCTCTCTATATGATCACAATGACCAACAACAATGACGATTCTGATCCTAATTTTCACATTCCACTTCATCCTACTTACCCTAATCACAATCTCCACTTTACTTCACCTCCAAGTTACAATCAAAGTCCAAAGAAGAAGAAGAAGCGAACCAAAAGCATCGCATCATCATCATCTACTCCTTCACCAAAACCTAAATACACCAAGAAACTAGACTTAATCGCCTCCAATGTCACTCGTCCATGTACTGAATGTGGCAAGCAGTTTTCTTCATTGAAAGCTCTCTTTGGTCACATGAGATGTCACCCTGAACGTCAATGGCGTGGCATTAACCCTCCTCCTAACCACCGTGGCCTCACCGCGGTTTCGAAACAGAGATCACTCTCGTTTATCTCTGAGGAAGAACGTGAAGTTGCTTCTTCTCTCTTATTGTTATCATCAAGTAGTGAACGTTTTGAGTGTGGAGTTTGCAAGAAAGTGTTTGGATCACATCAAGCTTTAGGAGGACATAGAGCGAGTCACAAGAACGTTAAAGGATGTTTTGCAATCACAAACGATGATCCTATGGTTGTTACTACAACTTCTACTAGCTCTCAAGATCATCAAGAAAATGTTGTAACGTTTTCAGGAAGTCATAAGAGTAATATATGTAATAGAATGTTCTCTAGTGGTCAAGCTTTAGGAGGTCACATGAGATGTCATTGGGAGAGAGAAGAGGAGACTATGGTCATTGGTGCTTTGGATCTAAATGTTCCTGCAACTATACATGATCTTTCTACTTCGGACACATCAGGATGTTCATTAGATCTTAGGTTAGGACTTTGATTAGTAAGTATATTTATATATGTTAGATGGTTGCTACTAATGTACTTAGATAATGTTGTGATTTGATGTTAAATAATGTACTTAGGATAATATATACTTTGATGTATTCTTCTATATATATGCTTAATAAAAAAAAAATTGTATTATTATTATTATTTTTTTTTTGATAAAAAATTGTATTATTTTATATTGATTATTTTTTGTATTAATTTGAAAAGCAAAATCTTTGCGCGAAAATAATTTAGATTTATTGTTATTGCAACAATTGTATGAGTTTTTTCGGTAATGTTAAACTTTACCCCTTATGTCCTGGTCGACATACGTGCTACAATGGCTTATCTCGTAGATGGCTATGGGTCGCACCAAAACAAAAAACAGGTCCAAGTAATAAATGCTCGAGTTTCTTTTCGATCCCAATTCCAATTTCAATTCATCCGATGATTTTTCAACGTCAGTCGATTTATTGAATAGTTCATTCTTTATTCAGAATAAGTTGCATGTACCTGTCTTCCAAACTAGTCGAAAGAATCAAAAGAAAACTAAATTCTTAAAAATTGTTAAAGAATTTCTCAAATATTATATTCTTCTATATATTTAGGATATATATTGGTGTTATTCTTCTATATATATACTTAATAAAAAAAGTGTTCAATTTTTTCATTTTATACTGATTTTTTATGTATAATTTGAAAAGCAAAATCTTTGCGCAAATAGATTTATTGTTATTGCAACAATCTCAAGAGTTTTTTTGGTAACGTAAAATTTTATTGCAGCAAAAATTCGTATATACTCGTGCTCCAAACTATCGAGTGAATAAATTAAATGTTAAATCCTTAAAAGTTGTCAATGAATTTCTCAAATGTATAGGTGATTAACCATTAATTTCATGAAACTAAACCTAAATGATATATCAAGTTAATAGTTCAAAAAAGCTGAATTAATTAGTATTATTCTTGTCAAGTTTCATTGTTTGACTTGATCTAAAACTCACCATATATAATCTCATTCTATCATATATATATATATATCAAATAGATTTTATTCCGATAAATAATTCTTAGTGTTATATCTAATACATTATAACCAGCTAGCATTAACATATATATGATTTATAGATTAAAAGATTGAATCTTTAAAAAAAACTAATATTTAATATATAATCTGAAGATTCAGATGCATTATAGATAAGCACGCGGAACTAATTACAACATGCACGAACCCTAATCCGAGACATTTTTTTTTTTAAATAATCTTCTCGAGTCTATTAAACAATTATTTAATCAAATTGTACTTCAAACATTATCAAACTAGTGCGACACATAACTTTGGTGAATATTCAACTACTAACTCATTTTTATAACAATAATTATCGTTTACAGCAATGCTTTTTAGTTTATAAATGCATCAAAAACAACCAGAAGAATCTTCTTCTGAGATATTTTTTCCTCTAAAAGAAAATTTTAAAACCGTAACACCTTTGTCCGTCTCTTCCTTCCCGTGTGTTCGACGCATTTTTTTAGATCTATGAGTTTATCATGTTCGACGGTCGGAAGTAATTTAAGAGATTTTAAAAGGTTGATTTATCGTTTTTGCAAATCACCACCCGAACTTTTCGGTACGTTGTTATCATTTGCATGATTTCGAAAATCATTTTTCGAAAGATTATTCATCCTAATCATATTTTAGCACCGTACATTTAACTGTAAAATTCTTTTAAAACAGCTGACCGAAAAAATAATTACACTTTGATGATACAAATCAATCATTTTTAGTTTTACTCACGCATCATTATTTGCCAAAATGTATTATGTAAAATGCAATTTTCCTTTTGAGCATATATGTAAGGTGAATCTCCCTAGTTCTTATTTTGATTCTATTGGCTCGTGACAATCACATGCGCGTGAAAAAAAAAATTACGGTAAAATTATTCATACGTATATATATGATTCATTTCATATGTCGACATCTGCATCATGTTGACATAAAATAATATATATTTCTGCTGATCTCTGCATAGTTATAGTATTTTATATGTTTGTTGATTTGTTTATGCATGTTTAAAAATTATAGATATGAAGGCTTGCGTAAGCTGAAGTTGACCAATTTATCTTCTTACACGATCGTTACATCTTTAGTAAAACACCCAATTAAAAGGAAGATTGTAAACTACCCTCAAATATATGTCTACCTTTTCGAAAGATCTAGTGTTTCGACATTTTCGACGTAAATATGGAATTTTAAAACCATAGAGATCTTCAAATTTCATTCGTGGCATTGGTGTCTAACTTGGATGATAAGGAGCTTTCAACTATTTGCATGCACTAGAGATGGAGTATTTAACTATTTTATCTTATCGCATTTATTGGATGTATCTTTATTTCCCGTGTCTATTATCTTACTTGTAACTCAATAGCATGTTTTGTCACTTTCACTCTTGTTAGACCGACGTATCATTTTGGATTCTTTCTAGCTGAGAATCTTGTACTGTTTTCTTAATGAAAAAGGTTTTTGACGAAAAAAAATTCATATATGTTTAGAAGATCATGACCCAATAATAAAGATGGGTTCAGATGGCAAATACCATACAAATTCGAATTTTGCTGGAGGGAAATATTTCACGATTGTCTCTGGACACCTCACAAGAATATAGACACTTGCTTTCGGTCCAATTATAAATCCGAAGAGCGAACTTACACGCAAACGACTATCTTTTAAAATTAGTCTCGATCGGTTTAGACATGGGATGAGTTATCAAAAAGCAAAAAAATTATATTCATATATACATATTCTTGAATCATTTGAGAAGCATTAATGTAAGTAACAATAAATCTCGGTAAATTTATTTCAACTATATAAAAGTCATTTTGAGTTGATAAGCTTGTTTAGTGGTTTATCGACCTAAGAGCTATTTCACAAATACTATAATGGAATTCTGATAAACTACAATATAATATTTTATAGAGCACAAAAAATAACATACTTGCAATAAAAAAAACATAGTCCATATATACTAATGGATATATCAATATTTTCATTTTTTATAATCATCCAAACAAAATTTCTGATCAGGAAAATGTTTAATACTACTCTCCAGTACACAATATTTAACAAAAAAAAATATTCGTACTTGAAAACCACAATGATTATTTTTGTAAAATTATTATATTTAGTCAGAACTACAACTTGCAATTGTATGATTATTATAACATTAATTCAGGTGACGCCATAAGAAAATATCAGATATATACCCAACAAATATATATGAATGAATTTGACGATTCCTAATTGCTGATGCTTGCTGATTCTGCAATACGATGTTATGTTTTTGTCTTATTTTTTTAATTACATTTTAGATTGACTAAACCTTATATTGCAACTTATTACTTAAATCGTGATGGGAAAATAAAAGTAATTTAGAAGTATACAACCAAAATTTAAGTATATATATATACTTATATGTATATTAGACTAAATATGTAGATTTAATTATGTGGGAAGCACGTCATCATTATTTTTTATAAGAAAACATATAACTATTTACATGCATATATTACACCACTAATCAAAATATACAAAGTGGTGTAAAAAAAAAATCAAAATATACAAAGTGGATTCCTGAGAGGGATTAATTTTTATCTTTAAATACAGGCTTTACACCTAATCAAAGAATTATTTCGAAAATTTAAAAAAAAAATAGCAAATTGTTTTATAACAATTATCTCTTTTAACTTCTAGTGTGATGCCACAAGGGGGTGGCGATAAAATATAAATATTTAATGACTTTGCTTTCATTTTAAATATCATTAAACAGCGTGACATCATCTTCCATTATCGTGGGACTTCCTTCAAAAAAAACCTACTAATATAAAGATATTAATTTATTATCTTTTGATTAATTTACAGAAATACACTTAAAAGTAAAAGAAATTTTACATTTACACATGTTTTTTAATGGTTCTCAAATATACACCTCAAATATTAGGGTTTAGGGTTTAAGGTTTAGTGATTAGGGTTTAAGATTTGGCTATTAGGGTTTAAAGTTTAGGAATTATGGTTTAGGGTTTAGAGTTTAGGGTTTAACGTTTAGGGTTTCTTTTAGTCTAGGGGTATAATGGTCTTTTTCATTAAAAATTGAGGTGTAAAAATAAAATTTTTTCAAACAGGGATATTTTTACAAAACAGACAATACAAAAGTGTATTTTTATAAGTCTCCCTTATCTTTTATTAGATAATTAGTAAAGTTACTAATTCACATTTGCCTCAAAAATTATTTTGCCACTTTCTAATTTATCTTAACAATTTTGCTCGTACGTATACATATACATTACATGACGCTTATGATCTTGATATTTGTTATAATAACAAAGTCTTTTATTTAAGTCTAATTAATAAAGAGGTTAAATATTGTAATTAAGGAGTGAAACTAAAGTGTTTCAAGAAAAGCGACATGTGTAGGGCCTGCCGGATTCAGACAAATAGTTGAACAGTAAGAGAAATTGTTGTCCAAATTTTTATAAACACAAATATATATATATATATATATATA
>OVAN01000425.1:4180-61254 GCA_900406275.1 Anastatica hierochuntica
TTTTTCTCAAAATCAGTGAGTTAACACCTACGAAAATATAGAGTTTTTTGGTAAATGCTCTACAAACTGAAGTTTATACTCTTTATTGTTTTTTTTTAAATTTCTAATCACGTTCTACATATATATTAATGTATTCTAGACTTTCTTTCATGGTACATGGGCATCGTTTCTATTTTTTTTAACAATTGATTATTTAAAACTTCATATACAACCAAAATAAGTGGAGTAACCGATATAAAATCTCTATTATCTAAAGAAACGGAGACAACAAAGGTTCCAAACCTCTTTGACCATCATCCTATGTAAGTGAACAATGCAACTATGCATTTTTTTTGTCATTGTAGCCTAGTGGCAAATAGTTCCTCTCACAAGAGGCAAGTGCAGGATTCGAACCCTGGTTTGGTGAGATGGATGCAGAGGTGGTGCAACCACTGGCCCACTTGCTCTTCTCATGCAACTATGCATTAAAACAAGATTTTCATTTTTTTTGAATTTTTCTCAAAATCAGTGAGTTAACCCCTACGAAAATATAGAATTTTTTGGTAGATGCTCTACAAACTGAAGTTTATACTCTTTAGTGTTTTTTTAAAAAATTCTAACCACATTCTACATATATATTAATGTATTATAAACTTTCTTTCATGGTACATGGACGTCGTTTCTATTTTTATATCAATTAATTATTTAAAACTTCATATATGTTCTAAATAAGTGGAGTAAGCGATATAAAATCTCTATTATCTAAAAAAAACGGAGACAACAAAGGTTCCAAACCTCTTTGAACGATGTTGTTGAATCTACTCTTTGTTTGTTTCTGTGCTCATCTTTTGAGAAGCATAATCTCTTTCTTTTTGATCATGTTGTTATGATTGTTGAGATACAAATGGGATAATAATGAGAAACATCTGAGTCCTGAGAAGGGGTTACTTCAACTTCTTCCTTTGTTAAGTATTAAAGGCAGATGTTACAAAGCATCTCTTATGTTCTTCAGATTGATAGATGGGAGAAGAGGTTCTCAAGTCAGTGGACTGACTTATTCCCAAGTCCCAGCTTCTGTTGAACTCTTCTTTATAACTTTGAAGAGCGTGAATCAATCAATCATCAACAGATTTTGTTTTAAATTTGCCAACAATAAGTCAATAAGTGTTTGTAAAGCACACAACAAGATGGATAACTCAATCTCAAATATTTCAATGTTTCAATCAAGTACAGTCAAATTGCGAGCCATAATCTCAACCGCACGGTCGATTTCCTCCTCCGATATGATCAACGGCGGAACAATCCTGACGACATTTCCTTTCCCAGCCGTTAAAATGAGAAGACCTGAATCCCGGCAAGCGTCTACCAAGGAAGTTGCTGGAACATCGAGTTCCACTCCTATGATAAGCCCTTCTCCTCTCACTTCCTTCACGTGCGAGTTTCCTCCCAATTTCTTCACCAAGCTCTCTCTAAAGTATCGACCTTTGCTTGAGACACTCGACAAGAAAGAAGGTTTTGATACTTTATCAAGAACCGCAATGGCTGCATTGCACACAAGCGGGTTTCCTGCGAATGTGCTTCCATGATCTCCGTATTTTATGGTCTCCGCAACTCTTTCTGTCACGAGCACCGCTCCAATCGGTAAACCACCGGCTAAAGGCTTTGCAACTGTCATTATATCAGGAGTTACACCGAAAGCTTCATATGCCCACAGGTTACCAGTTCGACCCAAACCACACTGAACCTGCAGAAGAACCAGAATAGAGAACCCGTGAGCTCGCAAATGAAATCACTTCAGAAAGAATGAATCAACATCTTACAAAATGTACCTCATCGAAGACGAGAAGTGATCCAGCAGCATCACAAGCAGAGCGAAGAGATTGAAGAAACTCTTTTGTAGCGGAATAAACTCCGCCTTCTCCTTGAATAGGTTCCACAAACACAGCAGCTATCTTACCCGAGCTGATAAGTTCAGCAGCGGCTTGAATGTTACCGTACTCCAAGAACGTTACACCAGGCATGATGGGTTCAAAAGGAGTTCTGTATTGCTCTTTGCTTGTCAAGGCAAGAGCTCCCAAAGTTCTACCATGGAAACTGTTTGTGAAAGCGATAAAACCCGTAGCGACTTCTTTGTCTTCAGGGTGAGTGAATCTCTGAAACTTTCTTGAAAACTTGATAGCTGCTTCATTAGCTTCAGTTCCAGAGTTACAAAAGAACACACGGTCTGCAAAAGAACTCGCCACAAGACGTTTCGCTAATTCTATCTACAGAGAAAGTTAACACAACCCAAATTCAACGAAATCTCACAGTGGAAGTTCAAGCATACAGAGAGGATAAAATCAGCTAAAGTTTCAAGCTTTTGCCAGAACAAACATCTTCTTCATCAGCATCGCATTGTATACCTGAGGAATGGTGTAATAGACATTGCTAACATGAGCAAGAAGAGAAGCTTGTTCAGTAAGAGCTTGAAGCCAATCAGGATCTCCATGGCCAAGAGCATTCACAGCGATTCCAGAAGCACAATCCAAATACTCATTTCCTTCTGGGTCAAACAATTTACAACCTTTACCACTTGTTAACACCACAGGAGCACGAGCGTAAGTACCCACAAGAACTTTCGCCTCTTCTTCGATCACCTTCTCGCTCACACTCTGCTTAATCGAAACCTCCGTGTTACTCAATGCGCTCTCGATTCGGCGGTTGAATCCGACTCGGGTTCTGATGGGTCTTTGTAATCGACGGCGGAGGAGTCCAATCTCCGACGACGGCGCGCGCGGGAAGGTGATTTGGTGGCTAAGAGACGACATTTCGTTGAAGACGATGAAGATGGAACTTAAAGTTTAGGGCTTTACACCATTTAAAAGCGACTTGTAATATAATCGTTTTCGTTTTCTTCATTTACAATTTAGTACTAATGATTCTAATTTAAACCAAAAATTAGAGAGTTACTCAAATGATCAAATACAAAAATAGTATAAAGTTTTGGAACATGTTACATTGATTAAGGTTCGATTTAATCTTGCAATATACATCTTAATAAGAAATGAAAGAAGAGAGTATATGTATTAGTAGAGTCTATGTAGATAATTACATCTCATCATCCTAATGAAAATGGGAGGAAGACAAAGTATCACTTAAGAGAATGGCAGAGCAAAAATCATACTGCCAACTAAAAGAAGATGCAATTAAGCCGGAAACTCGAATCATCTCGCCTTGAGGCAAATCTTCTTCCACGGCTAGAAGGAAATGGCCAAATGGGTGAGGATGTGTAGGATTAGTCTATGTGTGGAAGGATGTGTAAGTAGTTTTGATGTATGGGTAGAAAAACAAAAGAATGATACATGGTCAAGGTTTGTTGTTCAGCAAACAACTTCAGGGCTTGTGTCGGTATCTAGCGGCATGTTTAGGTCAGGAAGCAAGAAAGAGGAACCTTGTTCGAAAGCACGATTGCAAGATAAGGTAGATTGTGCTTCAACCTGCATACATATGAGTGTGATCTACTAAAATTGTATGTTTATAAGTGAATGCCTAAGAGTTGAGAGAGAGATAGTGAGAAATATGGACTCACCTTTATCTTCTTTAGAGCATTGTTTCTTGTTCTTTGTTGCTCGAGCAAACCGCGCATACTTGCCAATTCCTGATTCAAGAAAAAGTATAACCAAATCTAAGATGCGCACATACATTTATAGACATGAAGCAAAAAGTTCGAAAAGATGTTATACATTTTTTAAGCTTATTCTTTCCTTCAAGAGCATGGTTTCAAGGTCTTTAAGCTCAGCCAAAGTCTGTCCACACAAAAGAATCATTGATTAGAGAAAAAGAATAGGTTTGAATTGGCCAATGTGCAATGATATATCCTTCCAAATATAGAAAGGGTAAGATTCTTTGGCAGAGATTAAGACAAGCCATGGATGAGTTTGGTCTGAATAGGTTCAATGTTTTGACTAAAACTAGTAATATTGTCTTTAAGGTAAATAAAGAAGCAGTCATTTTTTTTTTACCTTTTTCTTTCTTGATCTCTTGAATAGAGTTGTTGTTGTTGTTATGATTCCACTAGCTTGAGTAATCTGTAGAAGCAACACCCAATAATATTCTTATTATGGCTTAAGATACACAACACATATCCAAAATCAATAATACAATCAATACTCACACCAAACTACATTTGTTTTCTTTATCATTTCTTTAAGAAAACCAATACACCTAACCATTCCAATAGAGAGACTTTAGAAACACGAAAAGTCCAAAGAATATAGTAACAAATAAGCACTTAGAGATCTTACAAAAACATATGTAAACTTAAGAAGAATCTTCTTGGTCAACTAACAACTTATGCCCTCAAAAGAAATAAAAGAAAGAACCAAGTCCACGTGAGTGGAGCGTGACTTGTGAAAGACTTCTTAATAACGAGTATGTGTTTGGTCATAAACATTCACACGTCATTTTATTAACCTCAAACGAATGTCACGTATTCTCCATAGATACCACCACTTGTTATTATTTCATTAAACCCCAAAAAATTATCTCTTAAACTCTAAGTTTGATTATCAAAAGTCAACTTAAAAATCAAGATAACAATCTCTTTTGCAACAACAAGTAGCATTCATGAGTTTATACTATTGTATTGTATCACCGCATATGATAACTACCCTACCACACACGTACCTAATTTCATGAAAGCTTGTTCTATGATAAAAGGGGTAGTTTCGTCATTATAATGGTCATGAACTATCTTGATGTGAGGGCTTCTTGGTCTTTCCACAAAAGTACATAGAGATAGAGAGAGAGTGATGACTAAAGATATGCACAAAAGTGTGAAAAGAAGAAGCAAAGATCACCCGAATCTATCGGTTTAAAAACTTACTAGATCTTCAAGTACCATTTAGTTTCTTGGGAAAGAAAAGAAAGAAACATATTAGATTGCTTAAAGTGACTTGAGTCTACTACGGTAGGGGTATTTTTGTCAATCAGAAAGTCGGTGTAACCTACATGATGATGATAATCAACGAGGAAGACACATCGTTCATCTTAAAATGACGAAAATACCCACAACCTAAACAACTAAAGAAGATCTTGTCGTGTGGAGTATGGTTAAGGGCAAAATGGGTACTAAGTCAAAAGCAACAAAGAAACTCGAAACTACTAACAAGAAGACCTCAAAACATGGAGTGAAAATGATCGGACAAACCTTAGATCTAACGTTCTCCAATGGTTTCAAGGCGACGCTTGACTCTTCAAGACTTTCCACGGTGTTAGCACCGACGCCACCGCCGCTGAGAGACGTGGCGCCGCTCCAAGAAAGTGGTGTGGTGGGGCTAGCTCGAGTCTTGTCTCC
The DNA here is from genome assembly GCA_900406275.1 of Anastatica hierochuntica. Taxonomy (NCBI): domain Eukaryota; kingdom Viridiplantae; phylum Streptophyta; class Magnoliopsida; order Brassicales; family Brassicaceae; genus Anastatica; species Anastatica hierochuntica. The sequence goes on from OVAN01000425.1 coordinate 9,495, forward strand.
TTTCTTTGATCTACGTTGACGCACCGTCCATTTCAGCTTGAGAGGAGGAGAAACGTTGCTCTTCTTGGACGGTGGAGAGTGGCGGAGCTTTAGCAGCGCGTCGGCCACTAAAGAATCGTCGGACATGGCTACGTGAATCCAGTTTTCACCGGACATAGTCGGAATCTTTCGGCCACGGCCTTAGAAAGAGAGAGAGAGTGGCGAAAAAGTAGAGAAGAAGAAATCTCTATGGCAAAGTAATGGAGAGTGGATTTGTATTATATTTTTTTATTGGATTGTAACTACAAAATTTTTATAGTTCTTTTTCTTGATAAGTGTTGGACCCTCTTTATTACATACGTGTCATAGACCATTTGTGGCAATGTTTTAAATTATTTTAAAAGAAATTACAATAGATAAATTAAAAAAAAAACCTATTTCACAAATTAATCTTTTTTTCTTTCTTTAAAATTTACATTTTCTTCTTCCTTTTTGGTTCAAACATGGATGAAAGACAAATTTATATACTCTTCCCAACTTTTTATTATTTTCTTGACCACAATTTACATACCTTTCTTTTTGTTTTTGGGGAAAAAAATATATTTATCTTAATGTGTATAGTGGGAGATAAATATGATTGAAATCTTTACAATACAATATTATGATGGTCGTATTAGAGGTTTTAGATTTTTACTTATTTTATCTTTTAAGATTTTTACAAGTGCATAGTTTAATATTATTTGATGTTTCTTTATTTTAAATTTTGGTTGAATTGTATTTAACCTTAACTATTGCATAGTATTTTTTAATATCTAAATTGTTCTATATTTTAAGATAATAGAATAAGAAACTATATTTTTTTGAATATTCATGACTGTTCATATCCTATAAGTCACGTCAACTTCTTACTTATGGTCGTAGAGTATGGAAGAAATATATATTCATAATAACCTATGCCACACTAATAAAGGAAACTACAATACATCCCCCCCAAAAAAGAAGAAAAACTTCAAAATAATTCATTCTTTTAAACCATTAAATGAGTTTATATAAATATCAAACGACTCAAATATGTCAAATGAGTTTAAAAACTCTCGATCTCGAGTGTTGTCAAAGACAAAAAAAGAAGTGACAGAGATTAAGACAGTAATAAATCTCTCTTGGATAGTGTAAAAACGGTAATATTTTAGACAGTGTCACAACGGTAACTTCGAAAATCTACTATAAAAAGTTAAAAACCATCCATTTCTATACGTAAAAGAAAATAATTTTCTCCTACTCTCACTCACCAAATCTCAAATCTCTTCTTCATCTTCTCCTTGTGCATTTCACAGTTATTCGTATGCACAATATATAGAGAATCCATAACAAAGAGCAACATGAAAGTTAATGTAAGTAACTATGTTTTCTTCTTATGTATTGTAAATCAATTTTATAAACTTTGTAACTATTTTCTTAATGAAGTTTTAATTTGTTCTTCTTTCACAGAACATGAGAGTAAAACTAATATGTCTCCTCCTCCTCCTCTACACTCATTACATTATATACAAAGCTAAGTTTTCTTTCTCTTCATTTTATGTTGAGTTAGTATCGCCGAAATGATTTAAAGAAACTATTTATGGTTTGTACTATTTGCGGAAACAAATTGAACATGGGACTCATTTTGTCAATTTTGATCGTTAGAGATGTCTTATATTCAACAAGTTTTTCGCTACTAATGTATATATGTTGTTAAGAACTAACCGGATAGGGACTCCTGTCAATTTATTTTGATCGTTAGAGATGTCTTTTTGTTCAATTTGTTTTTTGGCGACTAAGGCATTGGTTGTGAAACACTAACCGAATATGGCTTCCTGTCAATTTTGATCATTTGAGATGCCTTGCTGAATTTGTTTTCGCACGTAATGCAAATCATTAGATTTCTTTATCAATCCGGCGAAAAAACTAATATGAAATTTGGATCATTTCCACTCGAAGTCATGGAACTTAATGTGTTTGTGTTTTTTCATGTTTTAGGTTCAAACTTTATCAAGAATTGGGCAGTGATTACAACATTCAGTTTCAAAGATGTTACAACTTTGGTAAGATTCTCTAATAGGCTTATTGAATGTTTGATGTGATCTCATCTTCATCTTTGTGACTTTTTTCTAATATGTGATCTTGTTTCAGGTTCATTCTGAAAACCTCTAAAAAAACAAACATCACACAACATCACAAAACATATACACAAACAACTTTAAAATCACAATCTCAACACAAAACACGAGCACCTCACGTCGCAACACACTCACATAAATAGAAAACGTCAAAAACTATAGTTAAAAAAACTAATACAAATGCAACGCATACACATAAAAAATGTATTGATACTGTATATATTTATTATTTTTAACTCCCTTTTTCTTTGTAATATTTTTTAAATTCTAGTTGTATTTATTTTTCTTAGAAATTTGTTATGTATTTTTTTATTCTTTTTAACAATAATTGTAATTGTCTTTTCTAAATTGCAATTGTAATTCATTTTTTTGTCAAAATTGTAATTCATTTTTAATAACCCTTTTTATTTGTAATTGTATTTTTTAAATTCTAGTTGTATTTATTTTTCTTAGAAATTTGTTATGTATTTTTTATTCTTTTTAACAATAATTATAATTGTCTTTTCTAAATTGCAATTGTAATTCATTTTTAATTTTTCTTTTGTTGTATTTTATTTTTGCCAAAACAAATTGTTGGATTTATTTATTGTTTCTTTTTTTCTAAATCGTATCTTATATTTGCATATTTTATTTTATCTATATTTGAACTCAAATTCTCAATGAAAAATCAAAATTTTCATTTTTTTTTAACACTGAAATTCTATTAATAATCAAAATTTTCACGAGTCAAAACTTCAAAAAAATCACTAAGCAAATAATAAACCGTTCCTTATAACCCGGTTTGCAAAAATCGCGTGATCAATTCCGGTTTACAAAAAACCGAACTGAGGCCATCATTTTCATTTCACAGTTTCACTCAGAACGAACACGTTCGTCATCGTCTCTACACTCCAAAACCCTAAGAAGCTTTTGGAGCCGACAAGATTCAGCTTCCATGGCGATTCATCTCGCTAGACCTAAACATAGGTTACTTACAAACCCATCTCTGATTCATCTCTTCTCAACCTCCTCCTCATCATCTCCTCAAGCCGGGATCGAACCTTCTCAATCACCACCGTCTTCTTCTTCTTCACCGTCATCATCGCCGTCGGATTTTAAAATCTCATCCTACTTCAGTGGAATCAAGAGCAGCCTGAAACAGAGACCTCAGAACCCGTCGCCGTCGTTCTCCGGTAACAAAATCGGCGGCCATTTCGAGGAGTTGAAGAGGAATCTCAACGAGTTCCGAAGTAGATCAGCAGCTCCGCCGCCGCCGGCGAGGGATATGCAGGATCTTTACAAACAGAGAGTTCAATTAAAGTCCGATGGTGAATTCGAATCCGTAAAGGCGAACTTAAGGCAAATGAGACGTTCTCAAGCTAACACCACCGAGATAAGATTGTCAAATTTATCAAGCTTACAGAGCCTCATGAAGACGAAACAAAGTGATAATGTCCGGTCAAGTTTGTTCGGAGGAGAAGAAGCATTGCCTATGTCTGTGTTTGGAGATGAAATCGAAGAAGGGAAGAAGAAAGAAGAGGAGATGAAATCGGAGTTTATCAAGCATTATGACATGAGTGAATTGGGAGAGAAACTAAGATTGTATAGACCAGAAGGGAAGAAAGAAGAAGGTTGGTTCTCATTTCAAGAACTGAATCAGAGGCTTGTAAAGCTTAGGGAGGTTGAACAAGAAGAAGAAGCAGCCAAGAGAACGAGGAAAGGGTCTCCCTTTAAGGATGTGATCTCTGGTTTTCAACAAGAAGAAGCCAAAAGAACACTAGCTCGTACGCTCTCTCACGACTCTTTTAGTTCTATGTGTGTGTGTTTAGATAGTGAATATGTTTGGTTATGATCAAGTTGCTTACTGTGGGATAGTAAAGTGTTGATCTTTTTATAGTTTGGGGCTTGAGGGAAGTTGTTGCTGAGTTCTTTGTTGTGATTTAAATTAATTGGAAGATCAATTTGGTTGCAGTTCAGAAATTTGGTGGTTTCATTGGCGTTTTAAGTGGTACCGAAAAGTATTTGCTTGAGCCTCCAAAAGAGCAGCTTGTTGAAACCGTGAGTCTTTTTTCATTCTCATCTCTTAAATCCTTAAGCTTGTAAACCGTTTTAGAAGTTTTGGCATTTGATTATGTTATGCATGTGTGATATCGAAAATGCAGTATTTCCACCAAGATAACATGTCTTCTGCGGAGAAGATGAAGATCGAGCTTGCAAAGGTCAGGGAAGAGTTCAAGATGTCTGAATCGGATTGTGGTTCTGCACGTGTTCAAGGTAAATTAGTCGTATCATATACGTTCTTATTAATAGCTTTATTATGAATCTACATCACATGAGCCTAGTTTTTAGCGGTAATTAGAGATCATTGCCTTTGGTTGTTCTTGTGTACAATGTCACAAGTGTTTTGTATAGTGATATCTACTAAGTCATCTCTTGTAGTGGCGCAACTGACTATTAAGATCAAGCATCTATCCAATGTTCTACATAAAAAGGTGAACTCTCAAATCTTTTTTTGTAATGAAGCTACAATCGTTTGTTTTCTACACTAATCTAACTTCATATCGTAATAACATAATATAGGACAAGCATTCGCGAAAGGGACTTATAGCAATGGTGCAGAGACGGAAGAAACTGTTGAAGTATATGAGACGAACAGACTGGGATTCTTACTGCCTTTCACTTTCAAAACTCGGCCTCCGCGACAACCCAGATTACAAGTTTTAAACTTCCATGCAAAGTGATACAATGAACCGTGATCTCGGTACTTTCCTTTTGTTCTTTCCATTTTTGGCGAAAGAGATAATGTTGGTCTCTCTCATCCATCATTTTGGCTGAGGGAAGTATATTATTATTCATCGCAGGCTGTTTAGGCAAATAGATTAACATTTCTGGTTTCTTTCGGCGAATTTGATTATAAAGTCTCTTCCTTAGTTTGTTAGAGGTTGTTATGATGATGAAGAGGAAGTAATGAGAAAAGTTTCTTCATTGAATTGATCTTTTGTGTTATACCTTCTAATATACAAGGAAGGTCTCGGTTACAATTGAACCAACTAACCAATGACTAAACCGGTTCTCAGGCTGATACAATTTTAGACAACAAACCAGTTAATAGAGATTCAAGGAATCATCAAATCTTCATCAATTTAAAATGTGTGAGCCAAACTCGGTTTACATAAAAACCGAACCAAAGCAGTTGAAACGACACTTTGGAGTCTCTTTATTTCATCTTCTTTCATCTATTGCTCCTAAAGAAGAAGAAGAGTCACTCATGGCGTTTCATCTCCTTAGAGTGATCCGTATCTTCGTCTCCTCCTCCAAATCACCATCTTCAAACTTCTTTACGATGAACACGATGCCTCTCGCCGAGTCCCGCCGAGAGTATTCGCCATTGAGAGATTCAGGCCATGTTTTTTACGATATTCGTCGACATTTGAGACAAATAGATGTAAGTTCTTTCCTTTGTTGATGCTTTGTTTGATCTGTTGTTTCCCACATTAACAACCATTATGATACACTTTACAAGGAAACTAAAAAAGCCAGAGACTTTTTGTTTGCATTGTTGTAGGAAGAAACACAAAACAGAGTTACAGAAACAGAGCAACAAAACAGAGTAGCTGAAACAGAGCAACGCAAAGAAGAGTTTCCAAAGGAAGATAAACCAAGGAGAGTAGGAAGACTCAAGAAGCATCTAACAGAGAAGAAGCCTAGCAGGGGTGCAAGATTAAGCGGAACACGAAGGAAAATATCGAGTTGCTTATCAAGAAATGCAGTCAAGAATCATCATCCAGATTACAAATGTAGTGTGACACATGCAATGGATGTGTTGAATGGTTTGTCTAGATTAAAGAAGTGGTCGCCTTTATACCGTGCTTCAATGGATCATCTCATGGCTGATGTAACTCACCGTCAAGCCTTCTTAGCATTCTCTGATCCCGAAGATAGGATTCGATATCTGAGACATAAGATCAATAAAGAGAGAGAGAACAGCTGATATATGCTCTTTAGTGTTATAGTTATGAAGGATTTTTTGAGACTCTTTGGTGATGTTTTGCTCTCAACTTATGATAATGAAATGAGAATTCTAAAGTAATTGTCAAAATCTTATTACTCTTGTAAAATCAAAATTACAAGAAGTGATCTCAAAAACAAAATAAAAGCAGCAAAAAGAAACATTGTTTTCTTCTAATTATGAATGTGGTTTGTTGATAATCTTATTCATTAGGCTCTAAACTAAACTGAGAGGAAACAAACACTTAAGTTTCTGATAAAAATCACAGAGTATAGTGTTGTTGGATTGCTTCTATGTCAAGTCCTTTCTGCTTCACTACTGATTCCACATGACCTTTCAAAGTATGTCTTTCTCTTAACCTGAAAATATTATTCAACAGAGAAAGTGTAAGTCCATATTCTAAGGAACAAAAATGTTAATTCAGTTACTTGAGCTTTACCTTGCGACTTCAGCTCGTCTTTTCGCTTGATCTGCTATCTCAGAAAGTTCTCTGTAAGTACTCTTGTCATTGAACATCTCTGATGTTTGAGGAGGTTGTAATCCATGAAGTGTACGTTGTGCTTGTGCCCATTGTGCTTCCCTTTCTCCTTTTCCATAGTCTTTCTTCGATGTGAAAGCGGTCTAAAGATAAGGAAAACAAAGTCAGAAACATTCACCGCGGAATTGTAAGTTTATTGTTCCCATTATTAGTCTCAATACCTTGTTCTGAATGACATTGTCCCATGCTCTACCACTTAACGAATATCGGATGATGAACTTGAGGATATCTAATGGAATGTAAGTAACTATACTATAGAGCCAGATAACTCCTGCCCATCCCCATCCAATACCTCTGATTCTTGCAAAATTCCACTTCGCGTACACGGCAATGAGAGTAGCAATCTTTTAAAGTCAAGAAACAAGAACAGTGTCAGTTACATCGAGGTCGCTTATGCAAGTAGTAACCACACTACTTAAAGATGTAACTCACCAGCTGAGCAATGAAAAAAGCACAAACCAACAAGAAGCCAGGACGTTCAACATATGACCAACTACGCGACCGTGTGACAAAGATTAGCGCTTGGCTAATGATACTAACTTGAAGGTAAACAGCTGCCATAAGCTCATGTGTATTGCCACTAATAGATCTCACCCCAAACTTTGCCTACACAAGAGAACAAACTTGAGAGATCCGTTGATTCTGAGAATACCCGAGAAAATCAAAGACACTTACCGAGAAGAAGTCGGTACTCTCTGCAGCCCAAAAGAAAACAACAGTCATGACTGCTAAGTAAGTGCCAAGAACAACACCAGTAGCAAATATCTCTTTGAGTTTCCATGAATCAGGAAGTGGAGAAGGCTTTACTCGATCCTTCGATATAGTCATGATGGTACCATCATTAAGTATAGCTATTACCAAGACCATGAATGGTGAGAAGTCAAACTTCCATATGAGAGCAAGCAGCAAGAACCCCATAACCACACGGATTGTGATGGAAACCGCATAGATTGTGTAATTCTTCATTCTCTGAAAGATTGCTCTGCTCGTTAGTACAGCACTAACTATTACACTAAGCCCTGGCTCGGTTAGTACAATATCAGATGCACTTCTTGCTGCATCAGTCGCATCAGCAACAGCTATACCAATGTCAGCTCTCTTAAGAGCCGGTGCATCGTTTACTCCATCACCAGTCATACCACAAATGTGCTTCATATCTTGAAGCCTCTTCACAATCTCATACTTGTGTTCTAATCAAACAGATGAAACAGAGTGAATAAAACCATTAAGTGAAAATGTTTCATGAGATTTGATTAGTTTTTTTACCAGGGAAGACACCGGCGAATCCATCAGCCATTTCGATGAGCTCATCAACAGGAAGGCTTGATATAGTTTCATCTTTCTCTTGTCCAAGTAAAGCAGAAGAAGGATACATGTTTGTTCCCATACCGAGCCTTCGACCAGTTTCTTTACCAATGGCTAGCTGATCACCAGTGATCATCTTGACATTAACACCAAGGTCAAGAGCACGCCTTATTGTCTCTGCACTATCATGTCTTGGAGGGTCAAAGAGAGGTAACAAACCAAGAAACTGCCATGCCTCTCCAGGACTGTTCTTATCTTTCGCGGAGACAGTCTATAAAAACCAAAAGAGTATAAAAAGCAAACTTTAAGAGAAAGAAACACATTTTAGGATTAGTACTAAAGCTCTCTCTCACCTGTCTACCAACAGCAAGAGAACGAAGTCCTCTATCAGCAAACTTATCAATAATGTCATGAGCTCTCTTCTTCGTATCCTCCCGAAGATTACAAAGCTCAATGATCTACAAACCACAGAGACTAATCAGTAAAAAAACTCTTTTGAGAGAAGAAAGAAATGAAGAAGAATTTACTTGCTCTGGTGCGCCTTTGCTAACACGGTGCCAGTTTCCATTAGAATCAATGTAAGTAATCGCAGTACGCTTATCGACAGGGTTAAAAGGAAAGAAATGTACTTCAGTGATGCCTTCTCTTGCTTCTCTTGGATCTGCAAGCATTCCTACTATACAAGCATCAATAGCATCTTGATTCTCAACTCTAGAAGCTCTTGCTGCATTCAAAAGCAACTGATCTTTGTCCAAATCTTTAACAAAAACCTCAACCATACTCTTATCAACCGTAAGCTTGTTTAATGTAAGAGTTCCAGTTTTGTCACTACACAAAACATCCATGCCTGCCATTTCTTCAATTGCTGTCATTCTCTTAGTGATAGCTCCTTGTTGAGAGAGACGGTGAGATCCAATAGCCATAGTTACAGACAAAACAGTTGGCATCGCAATCGGGATTCCACCAATGAGAAGCACAAGAAGGTTGTCGATTCCGTCTCTATACGCACGGTGCTGAACCGGATACATCACAATGATCTCTATAACCATACCTATCGCGATCGAGCAAATGCAGAAATTACCAATAGCAGTCAAGACTTTTTGGAAATGTCCTTCTTGATTTGTATTGTCTACAAGATGAGCTGCTTTGCCGAAGAAAGTATGAACACCCGTGGCGATAACAACAGCTTCAATCTCTCCTTGTTTGCAAGTGGAACCAGAGTAAACTTCTTGACCAGGGTTCTTGGTTACTGGTAAAGATTCACCGGTGAGAGCAGATTGATCAACTTTGAGAGGATCACCGTCTAAGAGACGACCGTCTGCCGGAATAATATCGCCTAGTTTGATGCTTATAATGTCTCCGGGAACTAATATAGCTGCTTCTTGCTCACTCCATTTCCCATCCCTCAAAAGCTTTAAGTGAATTAGTCATTGCGTGGAGAGTAAGCTAACTAACTTTTTGTATTTAACTAACTTACTTTGGTTTTGGGAGCTAGACCGGCCATCAAGGCGGCTGCGGCGTTCCCGGCGTTGTTTTCTTCGATGAAGCTTATGGTAGAGTTAATGAGTAGAAGAACCGTGATACCCAAGAAATCTTGCCAATCAGGTGGCCTTCCCTGCAAGTTTTCAAAAACGTGTAAAGAAAGCAAAAAGAGAAAGAGAGAAAGTTAGGGTAAAGAGTTGTTTTACTCACTCCTCCATTGGCCAAAGCAATAGCCATAATAGCAGCTAACTCCATAACCCATGAGAGAGGGTTCCACATAAACCCTAAGAACTTCAAAACTTTGCTTTCCTGTGTTTAAAAAAAAGGGGTTTTGTTTCTTGGGAGTGAAGCAAAAGAGAAGGATTGTGAAAAATAGGTTATAAAAGTGTATGCCTTTTTCTCTTCGAGCTTGTTAGGACCAAAGATCTCGAGACGAGTCTGACCTTCTTCGCTTGTAAGTCCTTCTTTTGTACATTTCAATTGCTTAAGCACCTCCGCGATAGGTATTTTCTCCTGTTTGTTATAAAAACTCAATATATAGTAAGAAAGTTCTCAAGAAATCGAAATCGAAAAGCAGTAAAATTTCGAAAAGCTTACGAGATCGACACCCTCGTTCTTGATATCATCCCAGTTAGTATCTTTTCCCGCCATTTCTTTGTTTTTTCAGAAACAGGGTTTGTGTTTTTCTCCTTTCTTCTTTCTATTTTTCACTCTGCAGTTTTTAAGTGTTTTTCAAAACTGAAAATTTCTCGATCTTTTTTTTTCTTTTTTCTGTTGTTATTTAACGAAACAGAAAAAAAATAGAAAACGTTTTTAGCGAAAGTAATTTTATATGAAAAGGAAGGATAATGAAGATGCAGTGAGTTATATAGGGAAGAAGAAGATGATTACAAAGTTAGTAGTGAAGGAGCGCTTTGAGGAAAGTCCAGGTCCTTCGCTCTCCCGCGCTTTCTTCTCCTTCTTCCACTAATCAACTGCCACCTGTCCCTTTTACCGTTTCATTTACCAAACCAACCTTAACCATATTTTTTACTTACTTGTCTAGGCTATTAATAAAACTCTAATACATATAATGTTGTGAAAACAATATGATTCCAAATTGAGCCAAAAGAGAAACATTTACTTAAAGATCAATATTGGAAATGACATTGAACAAGGAGATAAGTAAACAACATCCTCCAACCACATGAATGCATCACTACTAAAGGAAGCAATTAGATCATCTCATTTCCTGCCCGTTGCTACTCTTGGCTTCGCCTTAACCTCGCTTTCCTGCATATTCCCAACAAATTGTTATTTCATACAGACACTAATAATCTTCGGTTTCTTGTTTATTACAACGCGCTAAACGAACAAACCTGTGGCAGGTGCAAGAAAATACTGTTTTTCGCAGTTGCCGGGTTGTGATTCTCTGCACCTTTGCTCCAGTCATAGCACGACTAATCATACAACAAACAAACAAGTACGCTCTTTCCATCAGTGTGCTTTCTACACTCTAGTGTAATATTCTTAAGTGAAATCATAGAAGAATATGACATTACCGCGTATGCATATATCGACCCATCGTGGTTGAACGAACTGCAAGGAATTGGCTGACTGCACCTTGACATGGCCTGACATTTAGTTGGTTTAACACAATGAACAGATCATTCTACAGATTTTTTTTTTTACAAAAACCATGAAAAAGACAGATGTGAATACCTTGAGTCGCTGTTTACTATCCTTGTCCCAGAAATTGAAAGCACCGTCAGAGCCAGCAGTGGCAAAAGTCCCATGTACCTTAAATATACAAAAACTCACACCAATCAAGCCTCACCATTTGTACAAATCTACTAGTTCCCTGGTATTTTGAAGCAAAAGGACGACAGAGCCATAGAGCTTTTACCGGGTGGAAGTTCAGAGAGTTAACTGAATATATCTCATTCCCATCTCTGTGGCATTTGAATGTGAAGTTTTTGGCATGTTGGGAATCTTCCAGATGATGGACACCAACCCTTCCCTCAATCGAACCAACCTATAGAAAGCATCGGATCTGGTTATATATTCAACATTTTTGTTTGATCTATCTAGGATCTGAAGATGTGACTGATGAGACAACTTCCAACATTAAAAACACTTTGTTTATCACTAAGCTAACCTATAAATACTTTTCAAGTTTCAACACCAAAAAAGGAAAACATTGGTAAAAATCAAAGCGTGAGAGAGCATTGCAATGTTTAACCTTAACATCAGCCAACAATCTATATTCCTTTACCACTGAATTAACCAACACACTATAGAAAACATAGATAAGAAGAAGACATACCAAAAATCCTTGCTGATCGGGGAAGGCAGTAACACACCTAGTCTGGTACTTTAGCGGGGATTGGATTCTCTTGAACTCGGTCTACAATTTACCAAATTGATAGAGAGTCAAATAAACAAGAGAAACAGTTAAATTAATGGTCAAAAGCCTTTTGAGTCAGAACACTGCGAGAATTGTTCTTTGTAGGATAGAAAACAGGCTTATTGATTGATCTGTATGATGCTCGACTGATCATAAATTCTTAGCACTCAAAACTCATGCACAAGTTATGAAATGGAAAAACAAGGGCAAAATCTTACCTGAGGATTTTGCAAGTTGAAGACTATCAGATTTCTATCCGCAGTTCCAACAACCATCAGAGGATGTTTTACCGACAATGCGTAGCATTTATCTGGAAGCTGTTGTGTATGCACAGGAGTTTGCTGCCTTGTGTCCCAATATCTGCAAGGAAAACCAATAGACATTGTTAAACATACCTGGCGCACTATCAGTCAGACAATCGTATCATTTGTTTGACACCATAGGATATAATGAAAATTAGTTCTTACTTCAATGTTTTGTCCCAGCTCCCAGTTACGAGAACATTCATTCCCGGGATCCAAGCCATGTCTGAAATAGGAGCCTCATGCATAGCAACAGTTACAGGTTGACCACCTGACAACAAAGGCCACATTTTTGCTTGCTTATCACATCCTCCACTAAAGACAGTGGTTCCATCATCTTTCCAAGCAGAACACAGAACCTTGCTCACCAGAAAAGAAAAGATATGGCCATAAGATTCTAAGCAAATCCTGAAGCAAGATAATAAGAAAAAAAAGTAGAAAGCAACAACAAATTACCGGCTGATCATGCGATATTGATGCTTTTGGAGCACTGGCTAAAGAAGTTCCACTACGAGATATTTCCCAACACATAACCTGTCATAGAAGAAGCAAACTCAAAGATTACAATAAACACATTCGCATAATATCATGACTACGAAGTTAGATTCAAAGCAATGAAAAAAAAAACAGAAAACCTGATTGTCCCATGTAGTTGCCACAAGTATATCGGCTCTCGGACTAAAACTTAAGCTCGAAATAGCATCTGCTGGCGATGGAGTGACCTGCAGGACAATGCAAAACTTCGTAAAATCGATATTACATATATAAAGACGATCGATTAAAACTAACCCAAGATGGATTGCAACCATCACAAGTAAACGTATAGGAGCTACAAACCAAGTGACTAACAAGGATTTCGAAGAGTTCAATTTGAGTTTCATAGAACTAAAACAGAAAGCAAGAAACAGCTAAATCAGAAATGTATCACTTCGACCTAAGCCTCGTTAAAACCCTAGCACACACTAAATTCAAAAACCTCCGAAAGCAAATCGAGAGCTAAAAAGAGAATCAAACGCCATAAAAGTCCAGAGGAGAAGTACCTCGTAAGATTTATTTGGGTTATGGTTCGCCGCAGCCGCACCAAAGGTTGCCATTAGCACGAGCTGAAGTCGGAAAAAAAAAACTTCGATTCAGAAGACAAATCAACTGCAAGAGAAGCTTCTCTACAAGATTTATCAGAGAAGAAGCTGACAATAGAAGAAAGTGTAGAAACCTAGAGAGGAAGTTTCGTCGGAGTTAAATCTTTTTCCGGTGAGCAGAGAAGAGGAGAAGCGACAAAGAGTTTTTATAAAGGTCTCTCTGCGTCAAACTGACGACCGGTGAAGCGTTTATCGGACGCGAAAAAATAAATAAATTCATTAACGGGCTTAAATTACTTGTTTGGCCCAATAATGAGTCGGGTCGGGTCGGTTCGGGTAGGCAAATTATTTGGTAAATCTCACGGAGCTCCCATTTCTCTGCAGAGTGTGTAGAGTGGTTTTAGATTTTTTCTCTGATATTTGTCGCCGCCGTCCGTCAGAGGCGCCTCCGCCGTGGATTCGTAGTACCGTGCGGTGGTTCCGACTATAAGAACAGAAAACGCTAGATTGTTGCTTTGCTTTGGTGCCGAATCGTTTTTTTCTTCGTGAACTCATGGCGTCTCTTTCGATTCTTCCAGCTCCAGGTAGTCGCTAAAGCCTCTTCTTAGTGGAGATTGTGTTTATGCTTTAGTTATAGGCGAGAGAATCATGTTTGTGAACTCTATGTATTCACTGTATTCTCATTTGTTCTGTAGTACTAGATTTGATTCATTAAGGTCCATTGCTTAGGTTTCTGGTTTCTCTAAGCTTAAGGACTCAAGTTTAAGCATGTTCGTGTTCATGAACTTTTATCATCTGATGTATAATTTTCTCAATGTTCTTTGTTGACAGAGATTTCAAGGATGGCTAGAAATGTGGAGTCGCTGAAGAAAAGAAAGATCTCTTCATGTGAACTTCAAGATATCAGAGACTCGTTGCCTACATTGAATTCACCCGATTACTACTTGAAGCCTTGCATGAACGAGTTGGTTGAGCGAGAAATTGAAACACCTGGTTACTGCGGTCGGGTTCCTGATTTCATAATTGGGAGGATTGGTTACGGTTATATCAAGTTTCTTGGAAATACAGATGTTAGAAGTGTAGACCTGGATCAGATAGTTAAGTTTCGAAAGCACGAGGTTATTGTTTATGATGATGAGTACTCCAAGCCAGTTGTTGGCGAGGGGCTTAATAAGGCTGCTGAGGTGACTTTGATACTAAAAAGACCGAATCTAACCTGGGGGAAAGAGGAAGTTGACCGTATTTCTTATAAGTTAAAAAAGAGTGCTGAAAGACAAGGGGCAACTTTCATCTCGTTTGATCCTGATAATGGTTTGTGGAAGTTTTTGGTTCCTCATTTCAGCAGATTTGGGTTGAGTGATGATGAGGCAGAAGATATTGCTATGGACGATGCTCCGGGTTTGGAAGATCCTGTAAGACTGAATGGTGACATGGTACTAGCGGACATGGATAAAGAACATCAAATGGAAACTTCTGAGCCGGAACTTTCTCACTCTCTTCCAGCCCATCTACGACTTGATCCTGGAAAGATGAAAGAAATGAGAATGCTGATGTTTCCTAATGAAGATTTAGATGAAAATGAGGATTTTAGAGAGCAAACTTCCCTTCATATGACATCCTTGACTAAACGAAATGTCAGACCTTCACATAAAATTGCTCAAAGAAATACTCATCAAGATACACCACCGGTGGTGCGGAAAACTCCGCTTGCTTTGCTGGAGTATAACCCTGATAATGATAAAAGCTCCCCAGGAAGTATATTGATGGTCCAGCAAAATAAGAATCTGGCAGCGAGAAAGTCAAAAAAGGGAGGTTTTGAGCTGGACATCAGCCATGTCACGCCAGTAACTGAAAACTATTCCCGTAATGTTGTTGATGCAGCATTATTCATGGGAAGGTCGTTCCGAGCAGGTTGGGGCCCAAATGGCGTCCTTCTTCACACTGGTAATCCAATGTGTAGTTCTAGTAGCCAGAGGGTATTGTCTTCTGTGATCAATATGGAAAAGATAGCATTTGATAACGTGGTTCATCATGAAAAGGAAAAAGTTCAGGAAGAACTTATTGTCTCTGCATTTGAGGCTCCTTTAAATCTTCACAAGGAATTGTATCATGCAGAAGAAGAAGTTAGCTTTGGCTCTTTCAGTCTTAAACTTCAGAAAGTTGTCGCTGCCCGTGTGGTGCTTTCAGATATCTGCGGAAGTTATATGGATATAATCGAGAAGCACCTGGAGATTGCTGGGTTGTCTACCTCTGCCAAACTGTTTTTGATGCACGAAGTCATGGTGTGGGAACTCATAAAAGTTCTCTTTTCTGAAAGACCGAGTACTGCACGTTCGAATTATGCAGCTTCTGATTATGAGGAAGACATGATGGAGGATGTGAAAGAAGAGTCTGCGGAGGTTGATACGGAAGCTCTTCCACTTATCCGAAGAGCTGAATTCAGTCGCTGGCTTCAAGAATGTGTCAGTCACCGTGTACAAGAAGATGTGAGTGATCTAAATGGTTCTGGCTACCTTGAGCACTTATTCCTTCTTCTAACTGGGCGAGAGCTTGATTCAGCTGTGGAACTCGCCGTGTCTAAGGGAGATGTTAGACTTGCTTGTTTGTTGAGCCAGGCTGGTGGATTAACTGTGAACCGCAATGATATCTTGCAGCAGCTTCACCTTTGGGGAAGGAATGGGCTAGATTTTGATTATATTGAAAAGGAGAGGATTAAGATTTACGAATTGCTTGCTGGTAATATCCATGATGCGTTACAAGGTTCTACAATTGACTGGAAGAGATTCCTAGGGTTGTTAATGTGGCATCATCTGCCACCTGACAGTTCATTACCTTTCATCTTCCGAAGTTATCAACTCCTTCTTGATCAGGGAAAAGCACCGTGGCCTGTCCCGAATTATATCGATGAAGGACCTGCAGATGGCATTGTAAGCAACACCAAGCACTCTGACCTATTGTATCATCTTATGCTTCTGCACAGCAGAGAAGACGAAGAAATTGGTTTTCTGAAGACTATGTTCAGTGCCTTCTCTTCAACTGACGATCCACTTGACCATCATATGATCTGGCACCACCGAGGAATCCTAGAAGCGGTTGGAGCTTTCGCTTCAGATGACCTTCATGCTCTCGATATGGGATTTGTTGCACAGCTTCTATCTCAAGGCCTTTGTCATTGGGCTATATATGTTGTTCTTCACATACCCTACCGCAAAGATCATCCATATCTACACGTCATTGTCATTCGGGAAATCTTGTTTCAATTCTGCGAAACATGGAGCTCTATTGAATCACAGCGGCAATTTATCAAGGACTTGGGTATCCCTTCTGAATGGATGCACGAAGCTCTGGTAAGGACTATAGAAATACTTTTATTTCCTACTTCTAAAAGACACTCGTGGTTGTAAATGGAAACCTTTTTGCATCGTCTACTAACATGCTGTCCTGTTTCATTGTGTTGTAGGCAGTTTATCACAGTTACCATGGAGATCTCGGAAAGGCTCTTGACCACTTTATTGAATGTGCAAACTGGCAAAGAGCTCATTCCATTTTTATGACATCAGTCGCTCATACATTGTTTTTGTCAGGTAAGCTCCTTCCTTTCTAACTACTCAACTGAAACATGATTCCGGTGTAGTAGTGTAGGGAAGGATCTCTGTGGAGTGATCTGTTTTATGTTTTAAATAAATGCAGCTAACCATTCAGAAATATGGAGAATTGCTACTTCAATGGATGATCGTCAGTCTGAGATTGAAAACTGGGACTTGGGTGCTGGGATTTACATGTCATTCTATTTACTAAAGAGTTCATTGCAAGAAGATGCTGATACGATGGCAGAACTGGTATGCGTACTTACGTTTTTTTTTGTTCAAGTATCAACTCCTCTACCTCGCAAATTGCTTAAACAGCATAACCTTTGCTTCCACAGGATTCCCTTGAGAGCAGAAACGAATCATGCAGAAGTTTTGTCGGTCGTTTAAACGAGTCATTGGCTGTTTGGGGCGATAGATTACCCGTTAAAGCTAGGTAAGTGCTTCATACGTCTCATACTTACCAAATAGCATTGAATCAACTACACATTACTTGCATGGACTTGTTTGATCCTTTTGTTCGTTCTTGTCGTTCACACGTTTTTACAACCTCTTACATATTACCATAAACCTAGACAAGAATGGAGCAATTTTGGATGGAGGCCGTCTAATATTGGTTGGCATCCATAGTAATTGCTCCTAAAGTAAAGCGGTTGGCTTCTGATGACTACACAGCCCAAGTTTGCTGTGTGGACAGATACGGGTCACACATTCGGTCCATGATCATTAGCAACTGTATTAACTAATGTACACAGTTAACACACAAGCTCTCTTTCTTTATATGCTGCAGAGTCGCATACGCAAAGATGGCAGAAGAAATCTGCGATCTGCTTCTGTCAGATCTCAGTGTGTATAACGGTCGAGAGTCTCAACTAAGCTGTTTTAAGACAGCCTTCAATGCTCCTTTACCAGAAGATGTCCGATCAACGCATCTGCAAGACGCGGTCTCTCTCTTCTCTCTATATCTATCCGAGACCGGCCAAACCTTAGCTTAGTAGGAGGTTCTCCTGCCGGTTCGGTCGGCATTGTCTTCTGTCTGTTGTTATAAGTGTGCATGATCTGATTTGGTCAGTGTTGGTTTTAAAGAAACTCCCATATAAGATGCAAGAGGGAGTTTTTATTTTTACAAACTGTTTTTGAATTTATATATTTTAAAAACAACATAAAACATTCAAATGGTAATGCTCTTCATATCTATAAATGAGTTCGAATGTTCAAATATTCTACTGCCGAAAGTGATATAGAAAATACTAAAAAGTTTTAGGAATATATTCTTCTTTTTAATCCTTTCTGATTGAAAAAATGTTAATAAGATTAACAAACAAATACAAGTTTTGCATATAGACAATATTACAAAGCACAATCGCAAAATTAAAAACAAAGACAAATTATATTTATAAGTTAAACAGAGGAAGATCCAAGAGTCAATGGTGATGAAGGTTGTCTAGAACGAGGACGCCTTTTCCTGCTTCTTCCACGAACTTGAACCGAAGGAGACGAAGAAGACGATGAAGGAGTAGTCGCAGTAGTAGTAGCAATGGTACATTTCTCTCTACTTGATGATGATGAACTCGTTAGTTTCTTCTTCTCAGTTTCTTCTGCTTCATATGGTTTCTCTTGATTGATTCTGTTGTTTGCAAGCTTTGTCGCGTTTATTTTCGCAGGAAGCACACAGTTACACATGAAACCTATCATTAACAAAATGTTTAAAATGTCTAAAGATGGAAAGTTTCTAGCAAAACTCTTTTATCGATAATCCGTGAAGCTAAACTCTGTTTAATCTATGCGTAAAGATGGAAACTTCAAGCCAAATCCGAATCACATTTTAGCCTTTGAATCATATGAAATGTTCAATACCTTGCAAATGAACTACTAACTATACTCACTAGCAAATGTAACTACTTGATTTATACTTTGTTCGACTTTAAAAAAACCCGAAAAACGCAAAAAGATTCAAGGGGAAAGTTACCAGAGATTTTACCGATTCTTGCAAGCCGGTTAATCCAACTAGGAATTGGATTTCCGGTTAGCTTAATACAAGTTTCATCGCAGAAATGGTTACAATTCTTGGTAATAAGATTGTAAGAACTTCCTTTGTAATTCTCTGAAAGTTGCTCCATTATAGCTCTTACTTCCAATGGACTAAGATCTGTTTTACCAATCAAAATCGATTTTCGAAATGTATATCCTTCACATTGCTTAGGTTCTCCTTCAAAAATTCCAGTACTTGGATATTCATGAGCTCCAAATGCATACTCTATACCATAAACTACAATACATATAACACCAAACCAAAATTTAAAAACATATTCAGATTACAAGAAAATGATTAATCTAACTTCAAAATCACAAGAACAATAATGATCTAAAAATGATGATTAATTAAAAAAAAATTAACTATTGAGATCTAAAGAAATCAAGAATCAAGAAAGTCAAGAATGTTGTTTACCTTCAACACCAGAATGATAAACACCAAGACCAAGCCAATAAGCATAGCCATTAATGGGAGTTAGATCGTAAACATTCAGATACACCGGAACATTTCCTCTATCAACAAGGCTTGAGTTTTTCCGGCAAAGCATTTTCTTCTTCTTCAATGTTTGAATGCTTACAAAAGTAAAGATTCTTCAGTGGGAGGAGAATCTTGATGACTTAGACATTGTTTCTCTGAGACAGAGGAGAGAGAAGAAGGAGAGAGAAAGTTGCCGGAGGCAGAGAATGTCGCCGGAAGGAAGTTCTTTTCCCGATGGAAGATGACTCGTTCGTTTTAGTTTAGTGTGTGTTTTGTGATAAAGAAGAAAAAGACTTTGCTTACCTTTTAAATCTTGAATAAACAATGACTATATCATAATATATACTTCCACTAAAATATAAAAATCAAATTTTGTTTTATTTTCTATTGGCATATTTATTGGATTTAGCGATTAATTTTCTATGTGGTTTCAATTACAATCGTTTATTAATAAGTGGTTCTTTTTATAAATGAATAAAATTTTAAATTAATATTCGGCGGTATGCTTTAATAATTTTTACAACATTTTATTATGGGGTCCAATAAAAAGCTTAATATTCCTTATCTTTTTGGCTCAACTTTTTGTCTCAAGAAGACCACACTTTTTCTTTTTAATTGACTTAGAAAATGTTACAAATTTAAATTAATTTGTGGAAGTGGTGCGACTAATTATGATGCAAACTGCAAAAGTGGGATAGTGCAATATAATTTATTTATTTTGTAAAATTTACACTAATATATAGAGAGAGGGAGATTTGCTAAATTAGCCTTAAAAGAGTAAAATATATTTAAAAATGGTAATGTGGATGTTATAGAAAATATTAAATCAAAAGTAGGTATTTGAGTAATAAAAATCATGAGTAGTTATATTTGCATTTTTGTCAAGCGAGTAGTTATATACTTATATTAGCTATTCTTAGAAAGTTGTTTTTATTATGTAATTTTCTCAATTATATATCTATGCCTATCTTTTGGAAGAGTAGGGAACAAAATTAATTTGTTGTATATTCTTAGGTGATTAATTAAAAAAAAAAAACTCTATGAAAGCTAAATATTCTTCTTTTAAAAATGTGTGTAGGATGCGTAAAGACTACAAATTTAGAGTTACGAGCCGTATGAAAAATTCAACTTTCTGTCTTGAAAAAATATGAAATATTAGAGGCTTACCACTAATTTGTCTTGGTTCAATTAAAAAATTGTTTCACTAATATAAAAAACTAAAACTAATCAAAGATTTGAAAAAAAAGAGGTCCACATCTTAGCTCACAAATAGTCTCTAAAGCTAGAAAAGGGCAAAGTGAAAGAGACCATTGAAAAAAATAAAATTTGTTGACAAAAGATACCAATCTAATCAAAGTATGTCATTACTAATTTGCTAAATTTATCATTAAGCCGGATGAGTTCCTTAGGATCCGTATTGAGAACTAATATTCTTCTTTGACGTTTTTCCATCCACTTTTAAGGATGTTCTTCAAGTTTATTTTATATCCAGAATATTAGTTCATCAGTGAAGTAGAGTTGGAGTGGTTGCTAATCTCTGTTACATTTTATTTAGACGTTCATCTATGTTGTATTGTTGTCCGGTTGAGCTATAAGGTGACCCTATAATTGGTTTTTCTCATGTCTTTCGGCTCAATTATAGCGTTTACAAGTTCTATCGAGTGTTTGTCTAGTAGTTTTATCATTTTCGGTTCAGTTTCAGAACGTATCTTTTTCTACTTGGGGCTTTGGAATTCTCCCTCCATTTAATGGTTTATGTTGTTATCAGTTCTTGTTTCATGTTATTAGTTGCTCTGTTTTAAGATCTTTTGGTTATAGAGCTTTTCGGCTATGTCTGTCGGTTCTTGGTTCCGAAAAAAATGATTTATTTGCTAGTTTGTAATCCATGTTTCGAACTTTAAGATAATTTATCATAAGGGAAAAAATATTATCATTAAGCCTTAAAACATTCATTATTGCAACTAAAGAGCCTTCTAATAAAAATCTCCGGTTTATAATTAAACCGTGCCGGTACTGTGACCCGGTCATATCCGGTTAAGACGGAAACCCACTAATCTAAACGCTGCGTTTTGAAAACGTTAGTTATTTCTGTGAAAAGGCGCGAGTAGTAGTGGAAATGTCGCCGCCGGGAGGAATCAGGAGGATGTTTCGCGGCAGAGGCGGCTCGTGGGTCGGATTCTCGACCCGATTAAAGCTTTACAGGATCCGAAATCTCTGCAATAAAGCAGAGGATGGTGGTAAGAGCAAGCTCGAGAAAACGGAATCTAGTGTTGCTCATTACAACAACGAGAACGAATCTAGCGTTTCTCGCTACGACGAGACATACAAGAAACTCGACAAGCTCGATTTCGTTACAGCTGCGAAGATCTTGTTCACTGAACCACCCAAAAAGAATAAATTTGGGTAAGTTTCTGCTTGAGAGATTTTGAAAATTTTGAAATGGGTTTTTGATTCTTTGAACTAAAGTCGATTCCTTTTTGATGGGTTTTCGTCGTTGATCTTGTTCTTGATTTAGCTTCAAGTATGAACCAAACTGTGTTGTGATTTTGATGTTTCATGATTCATTTAAACACTAAATCGTAGAAAAGGATCTACTTTTACACTTTCTGTAATGTCAGAGATCAAGAACTGTGGAATGTTAGCTTCTTTTAGGTTAAAACAAGTGTGGAGATCACCAAGAACATTGTTTAGTAATGGTGGTTGCTGTTATGTAGTTGATGTTCTGAAACTTACTTATCTCATATGGGTTTTAACTTCTGTATGTTAGGCTTGATTGGCATATAGTGCAATTCATTATTGTCTGCTTACCGTCTGTAGGTATGTTCGAATTCGATTCTTAAGTATTCTGTTCAATGTTTTCGTCGAAGATCATATGGCTACTGTGTTCTTGTAACAGCTGTGTATCTGGTTGCTCAATATGCTCGCCATAAAATGAAGATCATGGACGCAGTGAGTTATCCTTTCTTGTTTCGTTATCAAACTGATATGAGTTTCTGAAGAGATTTGAGTCATGGCTTAATGTCTATATGCCTCATGATTGTTGGATTCAGGAACTTCGAGAGAAGAAAAGGAAAGAAGAAGAAAAGGAAGAGAAAGAAGGAGCTCAACAGAAGGCGTTAGAGGAAGAAGCGGCAACCAAGTCTAGGGAAGAGTTAATGGAGATGAAAAAGAGACTAGGAAAAATCGAAGAGGCGATAAAAGAGATTGTTTTGGAAACAAAGAAACCTTCAAGGAATGCTCCAACCAAAACTCAAGAAGATCAATCTACTAAACAACCCTCGATAGAAGAATCGAAACCGAGAAAAGAACAGAAGGACAATGTAAAGAAACCTAGTTAGAGTCGAGCAAATGTTGATTCACCTAGACCTCTTTGAGATGGTAAGAAATGAAACATCAATTGTAGATGATATGCATTTGTCGAAGCAATTCACTTAATTTGCTTTCGTTTGTTGACTCGGTTCCAGTCATTATAACATTTCCGCACAAAAGAACAGAACAAGAAAACGCCACTCAACATTGAAAATTGTAAGTTTGCTACTTTGCTGTCCAAACGTAGACCTGTCCTCCGGCCGTGGATCCTGCAAGCATCCCAACATTATAGGGATGGCAATGGATTCTACATGGAATAGCTCTCATAAGAGGGTCATGCAGTTGCTTCACTGTTCGCTTTAGTTTCGGAGAGATCACATCAATTCCTTTTGATCGATTACCGATAAAGATGTATGAATCATCCCATCCCCATACTCCCCTGCAATCAGAAACAGATGAAAATGAGCATTGATGTCATAGAAATAGCGAAAGACTCATAACAACAACTTGGTTGAAACTGAGAGCTTATTAGCTATTAGGTAACAAAATGTTGGAACATACCTGAAACTGGAGATCCATCGGTTGGTGCTATTATCATGATATATCATGGAAGTATCCTCAAAATTGGCACCACTTAGAATACCAAGATGGTTGTCGACGCTACAAAGAAAACAAAGCAAGCTTAGCAAACACCATAGATGGAACATAGAACAGAAAGTGGCATACCTTGTAGTTACAAGTGAAAGGCCAGAAGGTGAGAAATAAGCCGAGTGCACAGCCCTAGCATGATCTACCGTGGTCAATGTTTTCGGTTTTTTTGCTCCCATGCTTCTCAAGTCCCAAATGCAAGTAGACCCATCTGTGGAACTTGTAGCCATGACATGAGGATTTTGCGGGTTGAAGTCTATAGTGTTTATCCTATCATCATGTAAATCCCACTTGAAAAACGACTTTCCTGCTCGAAGATCCCATATATTCAACATTCCATATCCCTCACCAAAGTATAAGCTTTGCTCATCATTTGCTCTCTGCGAGAAGGAAAATATAGCTTCGTCGCTAGAGTAAACCAGATCAAAAACCGTCTTTTCAACATCCATCATCCGGATTAAACCATCATAGCTACAGCTAATAACCTGCAATATAATCCACAGAAGACAAAAAGCTTAAACCAAAAGCTAATATCTAAAACAAGCGATTACTTTTCTCCTACCAAAGTTACAAGACAACTCCTTTAATCGAAAACTTACCTTAGAGAAAGAGTTTTGCTGAAACACGAGAGACGAAACCGGGGCACTGTGAGGTTTAAATAGATATATCCCATCATCTTCTTCCTCCTCACAATCCAGATTCCAAAACCCAACATTCCCAAGTTTATCCCCTGCAGCAATCATCTTAACATCCTTGCAAGGTAAGAACTTGACAACCAAGATCCTCTGAGGCACAACACGCGCTACATTGTCCGATTCTAAACTCAACGATCCCAAATCAAACTCGATTTTCTCAGGCTTAACAGGACAATCAAATTCAAAAGCTTCCTCCTTTACACAATCACTAAAGCAATCTGATTCTTCCTTTACTAAATCAACATAAGATAAGCGACGAGAACTCCTACTGCTACGATGTCTAGGAACCATAAGAGTCTCATCACAATCATCCTTAACCGATTCAATTTCTCCATTAACAATAGACTTTCTCGCAATACCCATTAAAGTATCAACGAAATGCTTATGAGAATCATCTCCATCATAAGCAGAATCAAAAGGCAGAGGACCTAATACACGAGCCGATTGTTTCTTCTGAGGAGAAGACTCGTTCTGGGTTTGAGCCATACGTCTTGGGTTATCTGAAAACCCATCGGGTAAGCCAGTGGAATCAGGATTCAAGCCTCTGGTGCGAAGAGATTTGCGAATAACAATGGGCGTTTCGGGCTTGCTCTGTTTCTGCTTCCTCTGTTTCTTCTTGAATGATTTAGATTCGTCGCGAGAGCGTTTGGTGGCGGCGGCGGAGAGAAGAGAAGCTTTGGCATGGACCTTGAGAGCCGCCATCATCTCATCGTTCCGTCTTATGTTCTCTAGTCTCTTGCGCTCGTACTCCGTCGCCATTGAAGAAGAAGCCTCAACGAATGTGTGTGTGTGAGAGAGAGAGAGAGAAAGAGTAAAGTTTTCTCTTTTACATAAAAACTGCAAAGACCTAACGACATCTGATTGGTTGATGATGGGCGGGAAAAATCACATTTGCCGCCATAAAAAAATAAACGCTTTTTTATATTGTTTATTGATTTGAATTATTCAAAAAAAAATAATACATGAAAAATAAATATTTGAACCATAAAAATAATACAAATATACAATAATTATACAAAGGAAAATCATTTTGCAAATGAAAAAAATTGTAAAGATTATTATGTAACAACTATATATATATATATCTCTCGGAGAAAAATAAATCTTATATTATTACGTCAGAACTATATATATATATATGACAATATTGTTCTATATTAAAACCATGTTCTAAATTACATATTTATAATCATTTTATAGTGTTCTATATCACATATTTACGAAAAATATATATTACTAATCATTTTATAAGTATATTACTTAAAATTTCAAACCATAATAATTGCATATACATAAAAATTTGGTGACTCTCGGTATATAACATTATCATATAGTGGCTTTATATTAAAAAAATATAGGTGGCCATAATCGGTGGCTTACATATCGGGCACGTCCAAGACTATATCGTCTCAATTACTCTTAAATCGTGGGAACTGTATATCTTACTTGTACATCTACATTGTCTCTCTTTGTAACATTCTTTGTTAAGTAATGGGAACTATTAAGTAATGAGAAATACTCTTCATAATGTGTATGTGAGTATGACTATGTATTTTATATTTCGATAATTATCAACACTTGTGTATACATCGACTCCTACTAGCAGCAGCAATGGAGAAAATGAAAATGAAGTTTGTATTATAATGATGACTTCTTAGGGTAATTAATTTTTCCCCTTAGGGTAATCAATGTTTTAGAAACTTGCTATCTAACACTTTTTGAGTTTTGTCTAAATTGGTGACTTCCAAACCAATTCTTAAAGTGTTCCTTAATAGAGGAGCAAAACAACTCCATAGATTTGTTGTGTTTTACTAATAACTTTTTTTACTTTCTTGTTTCTTAATTACCTTATAGTCTTAGATTTACTGTGAAACACCAGAAGTGAAAAGGGACAAGCCAGCTGAGTTTATATAATTAGGAAAAAGATGAATGTTGATTATTCTAAATTTTATAATTAGCTATGTGTTGATTAGGCTCTTATCTTATTTTAAAAATAACATATATGAATTATAGCTACTTCATAGTTAATTATTATTGTTTTGTGTTAGTTATCTCAAGCAACTATTTGTTTCCGAGTTTGGATTTTATTTTTTGATTCAATTTTTCGGTTGAATTTACGAATAACCACTGAAATTATATCATGACGGAAACTTTATTATCATAGGTAAAATCTTAATAGATGTGACGTACTAGGATAATGTCGGATTAGTGAGGTAATTATGGTGCATAACACATGATTTCCGCATCCTTAACACCTTGATTTATGGAAAATTTTGCTTGTTTAATTGCAATGATTAGCATTATAATAATAATATGGTAACTTTAATGTAAACATCAACTTGATATGGACTCACTCTCAAAGCATACTTCACCAAATCTTTAGATAATAATTCACTAAATCTAAAGATAATAATCTCACCCAAGTGGTCACATATCATTACAAAACTAGAGAAATCTTGAAATGTAAAGTAATACCAAATGTTATAATTGGAACTATATGCAATACTGCACATAATTTGTTCTGCATACTAATCTATTAGAATGAAAAATAGCAATTTTAAATTTTTTATACAATAATGATAAAATTATGAAATTATAATAGAGATGTGACAAGATTAGATTAGAAAGGACAATCTAAATTTAACTTTAATAGTCACATGGCGATGAAAAGTGAAAACAACAACCTCTGACTATGAACTCTTCACTTATACTAATGTCTGTTTCTTTTAACTACATGTAGGACCTCTTTGATAATCACATTTTATCCACTCTCTATATATTCTTTTCTTAGGAAATGTATAATCTCATCTATGGTGATTTAAATTGTCACTTGCTACTATATAAAATCGTCTCACTAATCACTATACAATACTATAGTTTATGTTTATTTATTATCAACGATCTATAAACTATAGTACATGAATTGAATAGATGAATGCATTATTATTGATTGACTAATAAGTCATCTTAGACCTACTATTATCAATCTAGTGTGCAATTATGCGTATAACGTTGGACATATTTTGTTTCTTTATAAAACTCAATGACTATGTTTCATCGTTTTTGGATTAATACATTCTTTTTGACGTGGGGCTTAATTTCACGTGAACTTCAAATAAACAACGTATTATTTGATGTGAATATAAGATACTATATGTAATATATGTGATGTCTATATTTGTGATTATATTTTTACACTTGTCTAGTTATATATGTGGAATTATATATACCTAATGTATTCTCCATATATAGTCCAATTCAACACATACCAACATATATATTAAGAACAAAAGGTACAACTTAATTAATGAAACTCTAACGCATTATTCTCTATCAATCATTATATCAAACAAAGATAAAAAGATAGTAAAAAACAAAAAAAAATTGTAAGATTGAGATATGAGAAGTAATTAAGAGATCATAGCTTAAGAGTCAAGTCAATTTTCTTAAGCTGATTATGATCTTCTTGCTTGCTCTTGAAATGTTCCATCCTCTGGAGATTAGACGCGATAATATTATTGTTTGTGACTTCAAGGCGAAATTTCTCAGGCAACATCTTTATGTTAGCTGGTCTTTGGTGAAGGCTTTGTTTGAAAACATGACTTAAACTTACTCTTTGTCTCCCTAAAAAGGAGTTATGGTTCGTTGAGTGAGCTTGAATCTCTAGCTTTGATTTGTTATTCACCGAGCCATGTAATGGTAATGATGCCATGCTTGCGAATCTGCTTACTGAACCATGGCCAAACGCAAACGCTGAAGAAGGAGAGGAAGAGGATGAGAGGTTCATCTTGTAGTAATGTCCACGTTTGGCTAAGGTGCGTTCGCGTTTATGAGCGTTTTGGTGACCGCCTAGTGCTTGTGAGCTATAGAACTTTCTTTGACAATAGTTGCAAGAGAACACTCTTTGATCTTCCGAATATTCTTGAGGATGATGATGATGATGAGAAGTCGATGATGAACTCATCTTGAAAGAACTGATGAGATTGAGCTCTGGTGAAGTCATGCCATGCGGCAAAAGAGTTAAACCCAACTCAAGATCTTGAGAACTATGTTTCTTGGTTTTAAACATTTCTTCTTGATCTTCTTTGATAAATAGATCCATATATGATATATCTTTTGTGTGAATATCCTAAGGAGAATATATAAAGAGAAAGTTGAGTAGATATAGATGTGAAGTGATGTTGGCTATGGAAAGTGAAGTATGAGTTCTATAATCTATTTATGGAATTTTTAGTGACATGTGAACTTTTTTTAAAGAAAAATAATGAATGATGTTTAAAGGAAAAAGGACACTTTTGATGTGTGTAATCTGACCTAGAACTATATACAGAGCCCACACATGTAACTGTATATATAGTAGTGGAAACTTGATGAAAAAAGAATAATGATGTTATTTTATACGAATGATTATTTGTTTAAGAACATGATTAATAAGTGTTCATGATTTCATGTTATAACTATTGTAATTAGTGCTATAAGTAGCTGTATCTCTAATCAAATGAGTTTGTCTTTGTTGCCACCTTTTGTTTTTTTCTTGAATAATCTTTTCTGATAACCCATCGTCTACTCGATCTAATCCCATGTAGAAACGCATTTTGTGTTAATGAGTTAGCTAGATACCACACACCCTGACCCGAGTTTAAATGTCTAATCGACTAATGTCGGGAGTAGCTATATCGCATGTTACTAGACTACCACGTAAACTGTTTGGAACGAAACTCAAACTCAGACTTTCTAAACGTACATAACTTTAATAGTATCATCGTTTATAAGAAGTTTATAATTAGACTATAAACATATATACATATATATATATATTCATATGTAATACCATTTCATATGGGGATTAGGTGAGATGTTTGATTCAAATACTAAATGAGAAGATGTCTTTATCTGTTTGTGTTTGGTAAGTTGGTACATTGGACAAGGATTATGAAGCCAATCAATTCTCCTCGACAATCTCTTTCGTTTCATTTTAAAAAAAAATTTGTCTGAATTAATGTATAAAATTTTAAAACCACACACATCGATATCACACAAAAAATGTCATTGTTAATCACTGCTAACTTACAAAACCAAACACCTTCAACTAAACTGCTAGTTCAGTTTTTAAGTTTTATTTGTGGTTTGTATAATAAATCGTGTGTTTTTTTTCCATTTTTGGTTATGAATAAAAACACATGGATAAACATTCGTGTTCTCGATTTAAATTGTATTTATCAATTTTTTTTTATCCATGTGTTTTTTTTTTCATAACCAAAAATGGATAAAAAAACACACAAAAATGAAATCATATTTACTAATAGTAGCATATAATTGCCATCTTATAGTAACAGAAAAAACTACGACCGGTTTAAAGTTTTTTATACATCAAAATGCGAGTGATCTTACCACCATCATATGATTCCCAAAACATTTATTATTGATTTCTTCTAAAATTAAAACCAAATACTAGAGAGAAATAAATACAAAAGAACCTATCAAACTTTAGTTTCAAAAGTACATTTTTTTTTAATTTGTTGTTTTTCATCGTAGTGACTTGTGAAGTGATGCATTATTTGTTTTCATTTTTGCTTTGTCTAATCAATTTCGACAATATATCTCCTTTTAGATTACCTTGTCTCTCCAACATCCTCATATATAATATGGACCAACGTAACCCCTCTCACTCTTTAATAACCAAAAAATGGGCCACGAATAATAGAAAAATTTTCTAAGTTCGTCTAATAAAAAATTAATAGAGATAACCGAATCCGAAGTCAAAATCCGTATATCCCAAACCAAACCAAAATTCCGAATAATCCTTAAATAGCCGAGAAATCTCGAAAAGCCCAAACTCACATCCAAAAGTCCGAGTTGAACTCAAACCGAACCCGAAATAGCTACAAGTACTACTCCAGTTTCTCTTATCTTAATAAATCCAACACGAACCCAAACATAGTTGGACTGAACCTGATCCGAATTATAAAAATATCCAAAAATAACTTAATGCTAGCCTCTAAAAATTCAAAATCCTAATAGATATGAATTGAACCACACAAGTATACACTATCCTTCGAGTTTACATAAACCGTAACACCATGTTTAGATAAGCCATCACACACGGTGGTATAACAACGGTTTAACATTTCACTAGTCTTTCATCTTGGTTTCGGTTTTGTCCATTGGAGCATGATTAATGCGGGTCTCTTAGAGTGGAGTTTTTATGATTGGTTAAGAGACGGTCTCTTAGTTTTTAAATAAAAAAAACTAAGAACCGTCTCTTAAAGTTTTTTATATAGATTTTGGTTCTCCTTTTTAAAGTTTCGTAAACATCACACACACACAAAGCTGATGGTGCTCTGTTGCCTTGGGAAAGATTGTATTATACACATAATATATGTGATGAAAACATAGTAGCAAAGCAAACATGTTTCAAGTTTTGTCTTTTGATTATCTTCTGAAGCTTCTCTTCTCTTTCGGTGCTTCGTCTTCCTCAGGCAACTTCACGATAGTGTATGTTCCTGCTCCGATTAAAGCTCCGAGAGTCGGGGCTGTGAGGTAAACCCAAATAGCTCTGTAATTGTTTGCTGCAATGGCTGGACCAAGTGTTCTTACAGGGTTCATCGAAGCAGAAGTTGCTGGTCTGTTGTAAATACAACATATATAACGATCAACAAAACATCAAAACGTAATTATTTAGTATCATGCTTATATATATAGGTTTCAAGCTACAATTTTGTGTTCCGGAAGATTTTAACGTGTGATACAGTTAAACCTCTATAAATTAAAACGGTTGGGATAGAGATATTTTATTAATCTAAAGAGTTTTTAATTTATCGAGAGATTGTTTACTCAATTTAGGATAATTATTGATTTATCGAGATATTAATTTATCGAATATTAATTTATAGAGGTTTTACTGTAATAGTTTGAGCCGCATCTCGTGCTATATGATAATTTTTGTGGCGAAATAACCGTCAGACAAAAAATATGAGATTACCCGGCTATGAGTATGTTAAGCATGACCGTTGCTCCGACCGCGATTCCCGCCAATTCTCCCACCTGCAAGTAATATTTTTGCTGTATAAGTTTTCGGACAAGATCATCAAGATTCTGTCAAATGTCTTTTTTTTTATAAATATTGTTGTTTTTTTGTGGTAATATTTACGGCTCTAGTGTCGGTGGCGACGGCAGTGACAACGAACATAAGGTTGAAACTGATAATGAACTCCAAGGCGAAAGCTTGACTAAGAGCCACCGTGGGTACCGTCACTCCGCCGCTCATAGTTGGCTCAAACACTGCTTTTAATGCAAACGCCGCACACACCGATGCCATTATCTGAGCTCCGATATACACTGGCACCTTTGATTTTTATACACATTTTCAAACAAGATAATAAATTAAAAACCATTAGAAATAGATGTTATATCATTTTATTATGCGGTGTCAATTTTTTTTTCTGTTGAACCGGAGGTTCGGGGCTCAAGGGCCCGTACGTCCTCCGAAAGGGGTCCAATCCATGTAATATGGACTCCTCCCAGCTTCCGCCGAGACTCGAACTGGAGTCTCTGACACATACCACGAGAATCTTTCCAATTGAGTTGGCGGTCTCTGGTCATGCGGTGTTAAAATTTAATTTCGCAATAAACCGTAAAGGTGCATGTGCATGTCTATAAATGTCATGTGGGGCTAAGTAACATATCCAAAAATGAATACTATAAATAAAAAAAATAATTTAAAAGTATACTTACGTGCTTCCAAGGGAAGTGTTTAAGAGCAGCAAAGGCAATAGTAACTGCCGGATTGAGATGTGCACCGGAGATGTGACCGGTCGACAAAATAACTATCATAACCGCCAGACCAGCCGAGGCAGCGCAGCCTATAAGCGTCACGGCTCCATCAGTCTTCTGATTCACTATGGCCGTGGCTGTTCCGGCGAAGATTAGTATCAATGTCCCCACAAACTCTGCACCCAACTATACACATGTATATACTAGTCAAAAATGAATGCATATGTTTACATGCTTATTATAAAAGTAATGGATTGTTTCATTTCTTTGTATCCGTTAATACCTATTGATTCGATATTTTAGGTTGTTTATTTGAAATAAAATATTTTGGGAAACGGAGATGGGTATATATATTGGAGCACAATTCTAATGACTTTGGACATCAATAAAGGGGAACACGTACCATTTAACACAATTTACGGAATACAAACTTTCTCGTACATACCTTGCGGTAGAGGGAAACATTAGGAGGAGGGAGAGAGCAAGAGACAGGAGGGAGTCTTCCATCTTCAAGAGCCCATTCATTCTCAACACTAAAGCATTTGCAACTTTTTAGAAGTGACTTTGGTGTGTATTTACCATTATGTCCATTCCTCATCTTCCCTTCGAATCCTCCAAATAGCGGTGCTCCTGGTGTCCCCGGTGTTGTCGCCGGCGTCGAGGGCATTGATGGAATCTCCTCATGGTCCATTTTGGGGGAGAAAGAGAGAGAGAGATGGGATCTTTGAGGATATATTTATATGTTTGTATGATTGTTTTGTAGTAGAAATGTGAAGAGGATGTGTAGGGTATTTATAGGGGAAGATATATGAGATAGTTGACTTATGAGTGATGTTTGGTTTGTAGTGAGTGGGTTGGTAATACTCAATTATAATTCATGTCTCTTGTATAAAGACTCTCTAGATAACATGAAATATTACTATCTTTATGAGAAGGGATTGTGTATATCTCTTTTTACATGATACATGCATGTATCGTAGTGTGATAAAGAAGCTTTTAGCATGAAGGAATCTTTGTTAAACTATCTCTATCTCTCTCTCTGAACATGCATTATTATTTGTTTACTTTGATCCTCTCCATAAGAATCGAATACTTGGAGATGTGTGTGTGGTTGTGAGTTGTTTAGCAAAGAGAATGATGATAAAAGCGATGGTTCATGGACCTTTCCTTTGTCACATCCTTACTCTCTTTTTTATTTTTGAATGTGAGCTTTTTGGTTTAGTCTTTGATACATGAAATAAAAAGACCAATATTGAGGAGTATTTGAGGATGCAAGTCTAATACGGTATCCGAGTTCGATTCTACTTGGCCATGCAGATATGTGTTCATTGCTTACGGCCCATTTGAATACTCGGGAGAGAGTCCATTTGTGGACTACACCTCCCACAAAGAATTAGATCTGATTCTTTAATAGACCTAAGTTTAATATTTTTTATAACAAGACAAAATATATTGAGAAGTAAACTAATGAAAATATATTAATATAACTAGGTACAAGGAATATGTTTTTAGCAACCTTGATTATATCTAAGCATAAACATTACATATTATTTGTGTACAACTATAGTATATATGCCTATATATATCCGGATGCCTCATAGGACTAAGATTGCCACTTGAATTTCGTCCATTCCCTTAAAGTTGAATCACATTACGTAATCGAATATATTTGCTAATTAAGATTGAACAAGAAGATATGTAATGCAAATAAATAAATATAAAATATAAAACATATGAGTGTAGTGGTATTGGATTGTTGGAACAAGTCATGACCATTCAAATATGGTGAATCGACTGTTTGTTCTAAAGCCCGACGTCACATCGCAGTTCTTATATATAAGATATAATAATTGTAGCAATGTTTTGTAACTTTGTATGAAAATTTTAAAATTATTCCCTTGATCAGGTTTAACTATTTAAGTCTTCATTAATTTACATTTGTAAGCATAATCTTTATCACATGTTTTATTTCATATCTTTTTCATTCTTTAAATTATAAGGCTGATTTTTTGGCTAAAAGATCTTTGACGATTGCTATTGCTTCGGTTTGAAGTGTTTCAATAATAAATATCGTTAATATCTTTATCGGGAAAATTTAAAGGAATACCACCTTTAGAATATAATTTTTTTAAAAAAAAACTTTCACAAATGTTATTTTTACTGTATTTTTTCTTTTTGCGGTATTTGTAAGATTCTCTCTTCTTACTGTATTTTTTTAATAACATAATAACCTAAATGTTTAAAAAAAAACTAGGGCTAATTACTTTGCTTGCGTACAAAATAATGTATGATTTTTTTTTTCGCCGAAACCCTTTTCATTAAGAAAACGGTATAAAACTCTACGCTAGGGAGAATAAAAATAATGTATGATTATGATCACAAAGTGAAAGGTAAATATATGACATGATTTTGAAAGGGATGTATCATGTATTTTTACTTTAAGTGATATTTATATTTTTGAAAGTTCTTTAACTAGTTATATTTTACAATTTTTTTTAAAAAATTATGAATTTATGTGACTTTCTTAATATAATGTATGCATAAAATTGCAAAATACAAATGAATATTAAAAATAAAATAAAGGAGAGGAGTATAAATAGAAATGTTGGTAGGGTCGAAGAAAATATTCAAAAGTCCAGTCCAAATAATTTTGTCCCTCACTAATCGTGGCTACCATGAATTGGTCAACTTTATTCCATTTTTTTTCTTAATCATTTGTACAAATTTTTAATTTCTTTATTAAAAATTAAATAGCTGGCTCACTACACTGTAGTCGTTGAGTCTTATTTTGTCTTCTTTTTTTCATTTCTCTTCTTTTCTTTAAAGTATTGGTTAACATAATTGAGATTATGTATTAAGTCAAGAGTTTAAATGATGGACTTCGTCTTTAGTTAGATATGTGTTAATACCATGAAGCATATGTAGGATAAAACATTTATTTCGGTTTCAAAATATTTTTGAGTTAATATCGACTAGTCTCAAAATCAAAATCAGAGAAAAAAATATACTTAAAAAGTTCGATCTTTAAAACCGTAAAAGTTTATAACTCCACAGATCTCATGACGGATCCTAGTTGGTGTTGATAAACAATTACATATGATTATTTTGTTTCCAATTATATAAAC
This sequence comes from Anastatica hierochuntica, assembly GCA_900406275.1. Lineage (NCBI taxonomy): Eukaryota > Viridiplantae > Streptophyta > Magnoliopsida > Brassicales > Brassicaceae > Anastatica > Anastatica hierochuntica. The sequence goes on from OVAN01000425.1 coordinate 44,359, forward strand.
AAATGTGTATGCGTACATTTATATAGACATTTTTCGTTATATAGAAATTGAGCATCATGTAAAATTAAGTTTTATATATTTTTTAATGTAGGTTGAAGCTTTTTCTTAAAGTCATATATTGAATTATGTTTAGTATTAGTGTGTTTTAATTATATAAACCACAACAATTATGCTGTTTGAAATCGTAAAGTGGCCTGTCCTAAATATGATCGTGTCATATATATATAAAACTTAGGAAGAAAATAAAAGAGAGGCAATTTTCTACGTTACTTAAATCAGACAAAAACAAAAGAAAAGTTATTTACAACTCATCATAATTTTGAAGATCGATTCCAATATTGTTTATATATGTGAACCACACAATTAAAGTAAGCGTGATAATGGTAATATAAAAAAAAATGTTATGACATTATTGTTTCGATTGTTGGATTGAAAATTATTAATAATGATTACTTTTCTTCCAATTAAACTCTTTCCATGCTTTACTCATTTTAGGAAACTTTTTGTTATTAAAATTTGCGTGGTTTACAATTACTTATCATAGGTGCGATTAGTATAGTAACAATGTTGTGACAACAAGAAAGAAGACATAATACAAAGTTGTAACATTCCAATTTTTTTTTGATAAAAGGTTTTTTATTTTATTGCAATGTTTGAGTACAAAGGTGTATGTTTGTAGCCAAAGAGACCAAGAGATGTAACATTCCAATCTTACTAGCAAAATTTAACATTGTACAAGTTGTATAATCTATTTCACTAAAAGATATCTAAACCAAGTCGTTTTGGTCCAGCGGTGAAGACGCTTCGAAAGGAGTTTGTGGAGCTGGGTTCGAGTCGTCTTGGCCATCCGGACTACCTTAAATGGTAAGAATACGTGGAGTGCCGTGGACCTCGTGAGATTAGTCCATCAAAAAAAAAGATATCTATGGAGGCCGTATGCATATGGTAAATTGTAAATGGTAAATTTTGCGTGTAGAAATTACCAATCTAATTAATTTCATCTTTCTAGAATGTTTTATAGTGATACACTGATATTAACAAACGACTATTTTGTATCATTGTAAATTTCTATTTAAAATGATTAATTATAACTTTTGAACACAGATTTTATCTGGTTTTTGGATTAGTCTAGACGAAAAAGAACTCTTGTAAAACATCTTGTTAAATTAAGTCATAAAAATAAAACACAAGTAGCCTAAAAACGATAAGAACTTAGTTATATTTAACATAGGAATAATCCATACTTTAAAAAGAGCCCGAGACTTATTTTAACTAGACTTATAGGAGATAACAAGAAGTCTTGACAAGTACACATTAGATTTGTTTGAGATCTTTGAACTTCTTAGTCATGTCAACAATGGGTTTCTTCATACACCACTTCCTGCACCATAACATCATCCCAATGTAACATCAACAAGAACATGCAAAACGTAATAGAGAGACATAACAAACCTTCACTTCATCTCCATCTTCCACAATTTTAAATGGATGCCATGATGGATCCTTGAGATTTTCTTGCCATTTAGAGCAAAGCATTGCATGTTTCATCTCGGCTTCTTCGCTATTGAATCTCTCCATGCATGCTTTCAAGAAGGGCTTTGGATCAAGTTCTCCAACCATCTTTGCTCCGATCTTAGTGGATGCAACATTAGGGAAGCCTCTAAAAACCTAGAGAAAATGTCATTAGTTCAATAAGTTCATTTTTTAGTTCTTCGTTGATCGATATCGGTGGTTTAACCAGTGCATCTCTACAATTTATTGTTTTGGCTTGATGAGAAAATGTCATTAGTTCATTTTTGGAATACTTTGAGAAAATGTCATTAAAGTCGTTTAGTTTTCCAACTCAACTGTTTTGTAACAAGTCTTATATGTAATAATTAAAATTTTTTTCATACTTTGTGACGTATTACCCCTAGCAAAAACCAAAACGACAGCGTTTAGTAAGCATATTTCTTAAGGCCCGTTTATGTTTAATTTCATAGGCCCAATAAATCGGTTATGGTTTCGGATCGGTCGGTTTAACTGAATCGGACCATAATCCGTTATTCGGTTATTGAGTTTTTTTTTTTTAGTATGCTGATATTATTTTGGCGGTGACTAAAATAAAAACATTTGCGATCTTCCTTATAAAGAAGAAGACAAAAAGAAACAAGAAACGTTGTGAGAGAAGAAAGAAAAATCGGATTCAGAGAAAGAGAGTGTAAAAAAAAAAAAAATAAAGAAGAGCGAAAGAGAAGAAATATAAATCGTTTTAAAATATTATCTTCATCTTCTTCTTCGTCTGCGTCTTCGTCTTCTTCGTCTTTGAAGAACCCTAGCCAACGACCAGCTTCAGTCTCCTTCGCTTTCTCTTTCCATCATCTACTTCGGGCTTTGATCATCAGGTTCGATTCCACTCGATTACAATCGCCATTCTTGTGTGTTTGATTTTGGTTTCTGTTTGCGAGATTTATTGATTTCTTGTTTGTTGGATTTTGAATATCTGATTGATTGATTTCTTGTTGCTTGGATTCATCACACAGATTTGATGAAAACCGGATCGGGTCTACCTCTAGATCCGTTCTAGGTTTTCGATTTCTCAACCGTTTACATCGTCATCGTCATGCTCTCTCTGAGATTCGCCATTATCATCATCTTCCTCATCATTGTGATACATAGAGAAATGTCTTTGGTTCTGAGAGATGATTCGATTCAAATCCGTGAAGTCTGGAACAGTAACCTTCGAGAAGAGATGAATCTGATTCGAGATGTCGTTGATGATTTCCCTTGCGTCGCCATGGATACAGAGTTCCCCGGAACCGTCCTTCGACCTGTCGAAAACTCGAAATCGAACGCCGAGAACCAATACGAAGCGATAAAGATGAATGTGAACATCTTGAAGGTGATTCAGCTCGGTCTTACCTTCTCCGACGAACAAGGCAATCTCCCTAAATGTGGAACAGAGAAATACTGCATCTGGCAATTCAATTTCCGAGAATTCGATCTTGATTCTGATATCTACGCACTTGATTCCATCGAGCTACTCAAAGGCTCAGGCATAGACTTTGCCAAGCACACTAAAGAAGGAATCGACTCTAAGGAATTCGCAGAGCTTTTGATACCATCAGGGATTGTGCTTAACGAAGACATGCAGTGGATAACATTTCACAGTGGATACGACTTCGGCTACTTGTTGAAGCTACTAACTCGTCAAGACTTGCCGGAAACACAAAAGGGCTTCTTTGAGCTGATCAACGTTTATTTCCCGGTTTTGTACGACATTAAACACCTGATGAGGTTCTGCAATAACCTACATGGTGGTCTAAACAAGCTAGCGGAGTTGCTGGTGGTTCGTAGAGTCGGGACATGTCACCAAGCTGGTTCGGATAGTTTACTAACGTCTTGTACATTCAGAAAGCTTAAGCAGGATTACTTCGCTGGCTCGGTGCAGAAATATTCTGGTGTTTTGTATGGATTAGGTGTTGAAACTGGTTAGGCTATCAAATAAAAAGAAAAAAAGTTCCTTAAACTCTTATCTCTCTGTTTCTTCTTTTCTATAAGTTTTTGCAGGTATGAGTTATGCAATATGCAATGCATCATTGCAAACTTGGATCGATTCCAGATTTTCAAAGTCTGAGAATTAGAATAGGATTGGATTATTATATGATCAATCAGAATTTGAGAACTAGAATAGGATTATGATTAGAATAGGACATGGATCTGATGACTGCACTAATGCTATTGTGTACTGATCATACGGTTCGCAAGTGCCAAGACCTTTGGTGAGTGGGGTTGGTGTAAGTCTTTTGTTGTCTATTGCAGATAGCTTGTTAAGTTTGTCTTGTGATGTTCTTTTGGATTCTCCTCTTAAAGTTAGATGCTTTGTAGTGTGACTTATGTATGTAGTGAAGCTCTGTAAGATCAATTTTGAAGAAAGTGGTAAAGGTAAAGACTCAAGTTCTTATTGTTATATGAATGCTTTTGCTTGTTGCAGGATCACAAAGCATTTCAATGTCAATAATGATGCAATCAAAACTCATCTTTGTTTCACTTTTTATTGTATTGGCCAAAACATTTGAAAGTAGCTAGAGAGTATCATGTTTGGCTTCTTTCTAAGTGATTTGATTATATAGAGATTTGTAAATAAAATGGGTTTAACAAGTAAGAAACTTTTGATCTTATCAAAAAAACCAAAGAGGAAGAAGGCGGGAACTTGTAATATTAATTTCCTTTTTTGGTAACTAAATCATATTACATTTACCAGAAGTTTAAAATCAGAATTTACAAATTTTGTATATAAAACAAAAATAAAGCACCATTTTATTCCTCCAAATATATGCATTGGTCAAAAAAAAAAAACAATTATGGAAACAAATTTATGACAACAAAATCTAGATGTTCATTGATAATTAAAAAAAAAAAGAAAAACTAAAATTTGCATAATTTTTTCTTCTTCTAATTTCGTAATTAGTATATATAACTTGTGTTGCATGTTTAGTACTCACCTCTTAACCTCAGAAACCACCCTAAAGTTCTCTCCTTTTATTGCTCTCTCTGACCTTAAGATTCCAAGCGTTGCGTCGATTTCACAAGTTTGATGTTGTTTTAAACATTTCTAGGGTTTTGAAGTTTTGGGTCAAGAAGAAAGGAGAAGAAATGGCTTCTATTGTTGGACTTGACGATCTCTCGAGAGCTCTCATCGATTCTGGAAAGAGTCTTGCTCATCCTTCTTCTTCTACTGAAGAGCTTCTTACTCTTCTCGATGTAAGCAGATTCTCTTTTTGATTCCCCCATAGACAAAATCGTGTCTTTTGTTTCCTTTCTTTGTTAGGTTTCTGGATTTCGCGAAATGCGAATTAGGGTTTCTCTCTTTTCTTGCCGCTAAGGAAATCTTGATTGTTGAATTTGGTTGATTGTTTGGTGAAATCCGTTGCGTTTCTGGGTTTTGGAACTTGTTAATTTGGTTTAAATGTGAAACCCTTTTGTTGATTGAATCTCTACTTTGCAGGAAACTGAGTCTCTGCTTAGAAACGTGGAGCAAGATCCTCCATTTTCAATGCAATGTGCCCTAATTCCATCAAAGTCTGCTTTAGTATCAAATGATCTCTTAAGCCATCCTGATTCTGATGTTAGAGTTTCTGTTGTCTCTTGCTTAACCGAAATCTTGAGGATAACTGCTCCAGAACCCCCTTACGATGATGATCAAATGAAGGTGATAACAAATCATAACGCTGTTCTCGGTTTCATCTCTCTCTCGGTGTAATGCTCTGTTGGAATCTGCTTCTTTGGCTTTGCAGGAAATCTTCAAGTTGACAATTGAAGCCTTTGAGAAATTGGCTGATTCGTCCTCCCGCAGCTATGGGAAAGCCGAATCTGTTCTCGATAATGTTTCAAAGGTCAGGTCTTGCTTGGTGATGTTGGACTTGGAATGCTATGACCTCATTCTACAGATGTTTCGGAGTTTCTTGAAAATCATAAGGTGGGTTGGATATAACCAAACCTAATTTACGATACTTTAGAAACTTTTTAGATCATATACTGAATTAGGGGTTCTTTTGTGTGTGTGTGTATTTACTAGATCTGATCATCCCCGAGTGGTGTTTTCGTCAATGGAAATGATAATGATAACAATAATAGATGAAACTGACGAAGTATCTACAGATTTGCTCGATATTCTATTAGCTAGTGTCAAAAAGGAAAATCAGGTAAAGTTTCTTCCTGTTTTAATTTAAGTCTCCCGCCGTCAGTTAACTTGGGATTTGATTTTGTATTCACTTTATGTTTTAGAATGCTTCACCAACATCTTGTAGTCTTGTGGAGAAGGTTCTCAGTAGATGTGCCTGTAAACTTAAACCATATATCGTCAAAGCATTTAAGTCTACCGGGGCAAGCTTGGATTTGTATTCTCCAGTAGTTTCAGCCGTATACCATACTGCTTCTGATACGACTGAAGTCCACAATACGGTTAACACCCAAAATAATAAGGTATTCTCGATACTCTGAGCTCTGTGCTTCGTTGGTTTATTGAGTTGATGTTATATGCTATCTTTTTCATGAATCAGGCAGCTGAAACGGATTTGGGGAGACAAGTAGCGCCAAGTGATGCATTAGAGGTATTATATCTGGTGACCGTTTTCATCATAGAGTGTCAGTATCTTTTGACATTGTTGTTTAACCAAATAGCTTGATATAGGACAAATTGGGTATGGGGCATTCTCACGAGGAGATTCGTTCTAAAAGTAGTTCCGAGAGACGTGTGAGAGATGGAAGAATACGAGTCAATGTGAATGACAAAGTAAAGAACAGAAACGCTTCGAGTTTGTTGAAACAGAGTTTGGATCAAGTGCGGTCTGAAAGTACAGTTGCAGAAACAGGTATAGGAATCACAGGGAAGAGAGGATGGAAACCAAATTCGCTGATGAATCCTGAGGAAGGTTACGACATTTCTTATTTGTTAAAGACATCTTCATACAAAAAACCTCAGAAAAGGGGATCTGGAGGAGAATCATCACTTGGAAAGATGAGTGCCAAGAAAACACCTTTGACTAAAGAAACTTCCACAGCCACTACTAGGACTTTGACCGGTTCAGTTAAACGAAGCTGGGTTAAGATGGATGCGAGTGAGAGTGATCATGATTCAGATTCTCTTGCTTCACCGAGATTGAAGAAACTGGCATCATGCTTTCGGGATGCAGAGTCGCTTGAGAAAAAATCAAACCAGGAGAGTTATGAAAAACCAGACAATGACCGAAAAATTGGAAATTCAAGCAAGAAGACACGGTCCCAGAATGGCGTAGAGAAAGGTCAGAGAGCAGCAAAGAAGAAGTCAGTTGTAGAACCTAAGATTGTGAACACCAGTGGAAAAAGAATATCAGCTCGCTCAGATGCTAAGAAAAGGAATCTAGAAGTTGCATCTCCGAAAACTCCTGTTCCACAATCATCAAAGGGCAAGGTAGAAAACGAGATGATTATAGATTTCTCTTGCGTAATAGTGATATCATAAAACTTAGTATTGAATTCATGTTTCGGTCGACCTGTGCAGAAGATAGTTTCTCAGGTTTCAGCTAAACCGTTGGCAGAAGAATCTGAAGAAACTTCAAAGAGCCGTCTGTCAAGGAGACGGTCAGCAAGAAAAGAAGTGGTATGTTAAGCTTTGTCACCTTTCCGTCGCCATAATTGGTCTTTATTGACACATATCTGATACCAAATGATTTATGTATCTCCTCGTTTCAGGGGTTTGATACGAATAACTTTGGCGAGGATTTGGTCGGTAAGAGAGTTAAAATCTGGTGGCCACTCGACAGGAGGCAAGTGGATAGGTTCTTGTTTTTAAGTGCACCTTAATCATTGGTTTTCCGTTAACGGTCTTGCACTGTGCAGATTTTACGAAGGCGTCGTAGATTCTTATATTAGTCATAAGAAGAAACATTGGGTGAGAAAGCATCTTTGATCTGTTACTCGAATCTGTTCCTCCTATCAGAATAATGCATGTTGCTTAGTTGATTCATATGGAATGTTTGTTCCCCCACTTGTTGCAGATAGTATATACTGATGGTGATTCAGAAGCGCTTAATCTCATCAAAGAACGCTGGGAGTTAATCAAGGATTTCACTTCTGCTAGTGGGGTACAAGTTTTTTTGTTTTGTTTCCGCAAGAAATTGTAAATTGCAATGCTAAATGGTTTCTTTAAAATCGATCAGCAGGATGAGGAGATTGATTTGCCAGAGTCCATTCCTTTGTTTGACATGTAAGTTAAAACGGTTCCATGGTCTATCATCTGTCATTACCGATATCATGTGTAAAGTTCAAGTCTTTAAACTCTCTTATGGTGTGCTGTTGTTATGATTTCACAGAGTGCAGAGGCAGAGAGTCAAGAAAAGCAAAAACGTAGCGGTCTCTGTAGAACCGACTAGTTCCTCAGGTGTAAGGTGTGTGAGAATTGGCTATAAATGCAGTTATTGTTTAGCTTATATGAAATTTTGATTCTTTGTTCTGAATGAAGTGGTGTGTTTATTGTTTTATGGTGATAGATCATCAAGTAGAACACTTGCGAAGAAGGATTCTGGTAAAAAGTTGAGTAAACAAGTGGGAAGAAGCAAAGATTTATCCAACAAGGGTGAAACCAGAGAAGGAAAGAATCTCAAATCGTTGAAAGAGTTGAATGCTGAAACCGATAGAACGGAAGAGCAGGAAGTGAGCCAAGATGTGAACCATGAAAGCGAAGAATATTATGATTGTAGTGAAGAAAAGCAAGAACACTCTGATAACAAAGGTGAAGAGAGCTTAAAATTGGGTGATGATACTGAGGAAGAAGAGAAACACTACGCGACATCAGAGGTTGATGAGAGTGAGAGAGAGGAGAACTCAGACTCAGAAGAAGAGCCAAAGTGGAGAGAAACAGAGGATATGGAGGATGAAGCAGAAGAAGGTTGATGATAAAAAAAGCTTTGAGAAAGAAGATGAAGAGAGAAACTCATTATGAGCACAAAAAGTAAACAATACAGAAAGATTCTTTCTGCTTTACACTCTCTTTAGTTATTCTTCTTTGTTAGTAGATTTTGTTATTGAATCTAGTTTGAGATGGCTTTGTGTTTATGTCTTAAGAGTTTGTGAGATTTGTACTTTTCTAGAAATCAATAATGTTTCTTCTGTTGGTTTATGAAATAATTTTTCACGTGACACTTTGAAATATGAAGAAACCACTTTGAAATTGTCAAATGTGTAGAATCAATAATTACATACAACTCTCAAATTTGGACTGTGGATAGCTTGAATGTGATGAGACACTTTATATTCTTGTCCAAACAAATATTCAGAAACAAAATGTAATTAATAAGTAGATATTCAAAATAGATTATCCAATAAAAGTAATTACTTAGATCATAATCGACTTGAAACTTACATAATTAACCTTTAACAATACATAATTAACCTTTCTTTCTTGATATTTAACTTAAAACATAGTTTAAAGATAGCTTAACAAGAGAGTGAGTATTTTCCAAAACAATTTTAAAACAGTTTATTACTTTGTTATTCTTCTACTTTTATAGTTTATTTTTTACTATTCCTATTTTTCATTTAGAAATTTTCTATTAAAAAAAAAATCAAAATGGTCAAGAATGACTTACTTTAATAAAAACAAAATAACTACAAGTTGTTTAAGGAGATAGACCAAATTAATCTTGATTAACAAATTAAAATACTGATATATTTTCAGGGGAGTTTCCTATTAGGTAACAAATGTCAATATGTAGAGTCAAATGTCAATATTCTCAACTTCTCACCAATTTGCCTCTTTTTAAAGGGAATGAATATTTAAAATTATAAATTTAATAAAAGATAATGATACCAAGGAGAAACATAATATATTTATAAAGTATTGCTCATAGAATTTTTAAAAAGCTATTTATAAATAAAAAAAGATTTTTTAAAAAACATTGCTCATAGATTTGTAATTTTGTATACAATATCTTAAAGAGAATACGTACGATTACGCACTCCTTATCTAAAAGCCTTCTAGAATTCCATAATAAACTAATTAAGTTAGCAATTTTTTTTGTTAAAAAAACTTATTTTGCAAATTTATGATCAAAGCTTTCAAAAGTTATCCAATTAAGACTTTCTATTTAGCAAATATGAAAAGAATAATTTAACATTTTACCACAAAAAAAAAAGAAGAAAAAAAAAAATGTAAAAGTCAGATTCACAACACCTTTAGTTGACGATATTGTTTGGCTTTTTTAGTCAGAATGCATTTTACATTTTCACCTAAAACTTTGAAACTATATACTTCTTTAGTGTTCTAAAAAACAAATTATCAAAATTTCAAAGAATTCTTCATTCACCAAACCCACACTCTTTCAATAAATCATTAAAAAAAATTTATAAATCTATTTTTTGTTTTTTTTTAAAATATATTATCTTATGTGACCTCACCAACTCTTTACCATGGTTAGGTGAAACTCGCCAAAGTAACTAAAAAAAACAAACGGTAACTTCTTTTGAAGTCTCTATAAATACAAAACACATCACAAAGTCTCTCTCACACATCACAACACATCATAACATTTTCTCTCTTCTTAACAACTTAGAGGCTTTGGCTAAAACATGCCCATCGATGGCAAACTCGTCTGCGTCACCGGAGCCGGCGGCTACATTGCTTCTTGGATCGTTAAGTTACTTCTTGAGAGAGGCTACACCGTTAGAGGAACCGTAAGGAACCCATCTGATCCTAAGAACAATCATCTTAGAGAACTTCAAGGAGCTAAAGAAAGACTCACTCTTCATAGTGCTGATCTTCTTGACTATGAAGCTCTCTATGCCACAATCAATGGTTGTGATGGCGTCTTTCACACGGCTTCTCCGATGACCGATGATCCCGTAAGATTAACTTTATTTACGTTTTGTTAAGTTTCATGAACTTCCAACTCAAAATCAGTTGGCAATAAGTGGATTGGTTCATGTTACTTATATATTACTGAGGTCCACATCACTTTTCCGATGTGGGATATATCTTCACACGTTTCTTTTTAATTTAATGTGCTATTTTGAATAGGAGACAATGTTGGAGCCGGCGGTGAACGGAGCCAAGTTTGTGATCGATGCGGCGGCTAAAGCCAAGGTCAAACGCGTGGTGTTCACGTCATCTATTGGTGCGGTTTACATGAACCCTAACCGTGACTCTCAAGCCATAGTCGATGAAAGTTGTTGGAGTGATCTTGATTACTGCAAAAACACTAAGGTAATCATCTTTTTTATCTACCGCTAGCGACTGCAAAACGAACAAGGCCATAACTGTTCTCAATTTCGGAATCTTTTTCCCTTTTTGCCTTGTAGAATTGGTATTGCTATGGAAAGATGGTGGCAGAACAATCAGCATGGGAGACAGCAAAGGCCAAAGGTGTAGACTTAGTGGTGCTAAATCCGGTTCTAGTACTCGGACCGCCGCTACAATCATCGGTTAACGCTAGTCTAGTCCATATACTCAAGTACCTAACCGGTTCAGCCAAGACTTATGCTAACTTGACTCAAGTCTACGTAGACGTACGTGATGTTGCACTAGGTCATGTTATGGTCTATGAATCACCCTCCGCCTCAGGCCGTTACATCCTCGCCGAGACCGCCCTTCACCGCGGCGAGGTTGTTGACATTCTTGCTAAATTCTTCCCGGAATATCCACTTCCCACCAAGTAAGTCAAACGTTTTCTCTCTTGTAAACACTTTTGTTCAACATTATATCAAAGTCAACACGATTTTATTTGTTGGTCTAATTAATACAAACCTTTGATTTACACACAATTTTTTGATGCTTTAATAAATCTAATAAAAGGGACATGAGTGTACTTAGAAGTTATATATATACACACTATATTATATATTATATAGTATTATAATATTTTTAGTCCTTGTGATGGTGAAATTGTTGTGTACTAACTCTCACATCACAAGGTCCATGTCATGTTTCTCACCTACTACGTCCGTAAGCGATCTTTACAAAATCTTAGTGTGTTCAAGTGTTTTCGTGTGTGTTTGTTTTCGTGTTTACACTTGAAAAGTGTTGTGATGTGTCAAAACATCATTTGACAAAAACAAACATGAGTGTGCATGTTTTTTTCTTCACCTACTCCAATGTTTGTTCACTAGTTTCTTGACTCGTGTCACCTTTGGTTAGTTCAACATAATTTGATTATCATGTTGATGTTTTTTGCTTATGTTTTTGTAGGTGTTCGGACGAGAAGAACCCAAGGGCTAAGCCATATAAGTTCACTACGCAAAAGATTAAAGACTTAGGCTTAGAGTTTAAACCTATCAAACAATCTCTTTACGAATCTGTTAAGAGCTTGCAAGAGAAAGGTCATCTTCCTCTTCCTCAAGACTCAAACCAAAACAATGTTACAATCGAATCTTAGTACACAACACAACCATAGATTCTGATCACAAACCCACATAAAAAAATGCTTTATTCTCTAAAGTAATACGTTTGATTTGACCATGTTATTTGTTTAATTTTAAATAAGTATATATATATATATAGCTCATTTTTGTTTGTATTTTTGTTGTTGTTATTGAGTTTATGTTACTCACATGTATGATAAGATAATGAAAGCAATGATGTTATTATTTGATGTTATTATAACCTTGTCCTAAGAAAATTTAACAACAAAAAAAAGACCCAAAACCAAATCTTATAGAGACCTTTTCACTAGTACTACTTTGGTATGAGACTTAATTTTTATTAGCATCCTAAACTTTTATAGTGATTGAATCAAGATTCAATCAACATCAGATGTAGTCACTCTACCATGTAACTGCATGTTAACAATGTCTTGTCTCGGAAGTGATTCTACATTTTCTGAGTTTCTTGATGCAAGAAGATGAGTTGGTTCTTTGTTCTTCCGAAAAACAAGATAAGCTATGGCGGCTAAGTACATAGCAATGCCTGTGAATCCAAGAATTCCGCAGAAGACGACGAGGACAAGCTTCATATGACTATGAATAAGCAGTTTGATGAAACTACTTACTAGATAGTAAATGTTTATTCCCATTATTAAACTACCAATGATCCAAGTCAAAGCTGAAATCTGCGAAAAGAACGCAAACATATGAAATCAAGAATCGATTTTAAGTTATCAAAATGTGTTTGATTGTTTACATACCGCTTTTGGATTGACATGTGAACCCATCTTGGTCTTGCAGCTAGTGAATTTGAGAAGCGGAACTAGCGCGAATGGGAGCTCAAATGATAAGATCATCTACATAAGATTTTATTCGATTATATGACTTAGTTTGATGTAGTAAGTCATATATATAGTTGATATGATTTGAGATTTGGACTCATTGTGTTACCGAGGCAATGATGATTAACTTTCCGGCTCCAGCTGAACCGCCGATGAGAGCAACAATTAGACTAGGGATTATAGCTAAGCATCTTGTTAAGAAGTTTCTGATCCATGGCTCAAGTGTTAGATTAAGAAACCCTTGCATTACATATTGTCCAGCATAAGTTCCGGTTATCGTTGAGCTTTGTCCGGAAGCAAGAAGCGCGATAGCGAATATCTTTGAGCTCCATTTACCTAAAACGTTCTGTTTTGAAAAACAGAGGAAGTAACAAACAAAGATGTAATGTTCTGAAAACATTATAGAAAGATGCAAAAGCAGTAGCAAGCAAATGCATTTACCCGAAGCAGAAAGGAAGCCTTGTTTAAGTCCAATTCTTCGCAGCTAGCTCGATCTTCGAGGCTTAAGTCCGAGGCATTACAAACAGCTCCACTAACTGATATCACAGAGACATTTATGAGGAAAGCAACTAGTAGAGCCAATCCGCTTTCTATCAAGTAAAACCGACAAGCTTCTTTGATGCCAGTAGCCGAACGAGGGATTTTCCTTGAGAGAACCAAAGCCGAGTGGAGGAAGAGATTGTGCCTGGCGCAAAGAAAGAGTCTAAATTATCAAAGAAATGTTATGATAGGTGAGAGTGAAAGCGAGCTTACGGCATAACCATGGCTCCAAGCAAAGAGATTGCAAGACCCGTAGCGCCATTTCCTTTAAGTTGAGGAACAAAGAGACCATGTAGAACTTCTCCTGGATCTGGCTTTGAGTAATGAAGCTCAATGAAGAAGCATATAGCGATAGTGAAGACAAGAAATGCAATCAAGAACTCAAGTTTTCTCACCTATCAAACAAACAAGAACAGACACATCCTTACATAGCTCTAAGAGTAAAGAAAAGAAGATACAATAGTCGAAATTCTTACACCGTATTGTTGAAGTGCGAGAAGCATAAGTGTACTTAAGCCTGTTAGAAGAACACCGATCCATACCGGTATACTAAAGAGCATGTTCAAAGCAAATGCTGTTCCGATTACTATATAATCGTAAAACCACACATATTGTCTATTAGTATTAACAGAGAGATTAGTGAAATGGTATTAACAAAGAGTAAAGAAGTTAAAATGCCTTCAGGGATGTCACAAGCAACTACTGCAATTTCCGCAACGACCCATAACATAAAGTTTGGAACTTTCGAGTATTCGGCTCTACAATGCTCAGCTAGATGCTTCCCTGTGTTGATACAATAGACCAAATTTAGCAATCTTGGTGTATAAAACTAAAGCCAAAGAGTGAGTTCTTGAAGTTAACCTGTGACAACACCAAGATTTGCAGCTAGAGATTGAATCACTAAAGCCGCACATGAAGCCACCAATATAATCCAAAGTAACTGTTTATTCACACAAAAAATAACATCAGGATTTTCTTATTAATCGTGTGAATAATAATTACAAAGCACCAACACTTGAACGCCCGAGCTAACTCAATGCGGAAGCTTACTGGTATATAAGTCACCTTGAAATAATATAAACTAAAAGCTAGAAGAGTATGAACACACCTCATACTTGTATTGTGCTCCAGATTGTAGATCAGTCTCAACTACAAAAACACACACATAAAGAAAGATTTAATCATCTAAAAACTTAGAGAAAAAAATGATAATAACAAAAAAACTTATAATGATCTTACAATTTCCAGGATCAATATAAGCAATTGAAACAAGAAAGCCAGGGCCTAAGTAAGCAAAAAAATTCTTCCAACTCTTCTTCTGCATGTATTATAAACAAAAATATCAAAACAATGTTTTTTGATTTTAAACAAAAAAAAAAATCAAGATTCTTGAAAACAAGAGATAGAAAAAAATCAAGATTCTTGAAACAAGAGATAGAAAAAAATCAAGATTCATTGATCTTGTTGACCCTTAAAGCTATTTCTTGACTCCAAAGACTGATTAGTGGATTTGATAAATATTAGTGATTAACTCTTGTGTTTAGATCTAATCTTGAGATTAATAAAAGAAGAAAAACCTCAGAGACAATGATCTGATTATGATCGGAGTTTTCGATGAGTGGAGAGTTAGAGAAGCTTCTGTTACCACCGGAGCTAGCTATGAACTGAGGTCTTTCAGATGATGTAGCCGCCATTGCAGCTAATAACTCTTCTTCCTAAAACTCTCTCTTCTTTGTTTACTATAATTACTCAAGCAATGATAATAAGTATTATATATATAAGGAGTGTGAGATTTGATGGAGTGATTAATTAAATGGTGGTTTTTTATTTGTGAAAATTTAATTATAAACCAACAAAAAAATTTGTAACATTTTTGGAATATGTCATAGAGAGTAAAGAAGTGTAGGACAAATTTTTGTTGTTGAAAGATCTTACTTAAGATAAAGGATATAGTTCAAAGATTGAGACAAAATGAGTTTGTTTTGTAGGGTCCTCAATTAAAGAAAATTTTTATTTTATTTTTAGTGTTATATTTTATCTCTATTTTGTTTTAACAAAGATATATATGATCCAATTCTTTAAAAATATAGGATTATTGTAAGAACAAACCAACAAAAAACTATTAATTAATTTTCTAACCCCCTCTTTATTTAACAACAATTTTGCCCCTTTACCTCTCAATTTTTTTTCTTTTTTTTTGTTCAAAGGTAAAGGGTAAATTTATAAACCCCCCCCCCCCCCCCNTATTTTACTTTTTAACACTAAAACTTAAATAATGATTTTTCCTTGGTTTTCTACCTAATTCACCCAAAAATAGCACATTTTTGGAGAATATTCCAAGACTAAGAGCACTAGCATAAATAAAACTTACGTGAGTATCTCACTAATATAATAATATATTTTAGTTGTGTAATAAAATTTAAATTATAAAAAATTCGTATGAACCATTTGTACAAAGTCAAATGTCCTCAAAAATATCTCAAGTTTTTCCCCTAAAGTTTCTCTTTCTCGTTTGAGAGATTTATCCCATTCTTTCATCTCCAATGTCCAATGATGTCGCAGAAAATAAAATCATTTTTCTAGATAATAGTAGTGTAAAATAAATAAAATAAAATAAAAATAAAAGAGATTTTGAGAGTTTACATAAGAGTTTGAGAGAGAGATCTAAACAACAACTAGATGGTGTGGGTCCAAAGAAGAAGCAACTCGTGTACAACGATTGGATCTCAGTGAACACGATCGTGATGGGTCCCCACTTGTCAGTTTCAGCTAGATTCTCTGAAAAAATGTGTAAGTAGATGGCTCTCGCTTCTTTGACCCTTCTAAATTCAACAATCAGACTCGAAAAATACGAATCCGACTCGAAAAATTATGTGAAAAAAATTTGAACGGGTTTTATGGTCGAGTATTTCGGATTTCGGGTTTTATCCGAACTAGTATATGGGTGTCCCAAATTTTTCTGTATATCTTTATATTCTTTAGTGTTGTTTAAAAATTTCTAACCACATTCTACATTTATATTAATGTATGCTAAACTCTTTTTCGTGGTAAATGAGCATCGTTCCTATTATTTTAACAATTAATTTATTAAAAACTTCATATACGGCCTAAATAATTGGACTAACCGATATAAAATCTCTATTATCTAGAGAAACAGAGACAACAAAGGTTCCAAACCTCTTTGACCATCATCCTATATCAGTGAAAGATGCAAAATTTAATTAAAACTAGATTTTCATTTTTTTTGAACTTTTCTCAAAAATGGTGGGTTAACACCTACAAAAATATAGAGTTTTTTGGTAAATGCTCTATATACTGAAATTTATATTCTTTAGTGTTGTTTAAAAATTTCTAACCACATTCAACATTTATATTAATGTATGCTAAACTCTCTTTCATTGTAAATGAGTATCGTTTCTATTTTTTAACAGTTAATTTATTAAAACTTCATATACGGCGTACATAAGTGGACTAACCGCAATAAATCTCTATTATCTAGAGAAACGGAGACAACAAAGGTTCCAAACCTATTTGACCATCATCCTGTATCAGTGAAAGATGCAACTATGCATTAAAAAAAGATTTTTATTTTTTTTGAATTTTTCTCAAAATCAGTGGGTTAACACCGACAAAAATATAT